>ML100283.1:5254-46545 GCA_003697995.1 Taxidea taxus jeffersonii | reverse complement strand
GACATGCATATTGTGGAGGAGTAAACATAAATCCCCAGTAAATCCCAGAGGCCAGCAGGTAAAGGGATGAGAAACACATTGGTCAAACTGGTCAGTCTGGGCCCCTGCCTGTCCCTGCCAATCAAGTTCCCAGTACTTCCCCTCTCATCTTTTTGCTCCCTCTGTCTGGGATGCTCCTCCCACAGATATCTGAATGGCTTGCTCCCTCCCCTCATTCAAATGAGGAATTCTGAGTTGGCAAAACTATCCTGGCTTCCGTATTTCTGTAGGAAGCTCTTACAAGAGAGCCTTCATGAATCCTAAGAAAGGAGACACTGAGGTCAGAGATGACCCACAGGAAATACTGATTAGTTGTGGGACTTCTGCCAAGTCATTTCCCTTCTCTGGGCTTCCATCTAAAATGAGGGTCTAGGGCACCTGGGTGGCTCAGTTGGGTAAGTGTCTGACTTCAGCTCTGGTCTTGATCTCAGGGTTCTGGGATCGAGCCCCACACAGGGCTTTGTGCTCAGTGGAGAGTATGCTTCTCTCTCTCTCCCTCCTCTGTCCCTCCCCGCCATTCATGCTCATGCTCTCCCTCTCTCTCAAATAAATAAATAAATAAATAAATAAATTCTCTGTCCAGAGAAACAATCCTTGAGGAGTGAAGGGGCAATCAAGACATTTTCAGAGGAAGGGAAACTAAGAGAATTTATCACCAGTAGACCTACTTTAGAAAATGGTTAAAGGAAGTTCTTCAAAATGAAAGGAAATGATAAAAGAAGAAATCTTGGAATGTCAAAAACAAAAACAGAGCAGTGAAAAGAGTAAGCATCTGGGGAAATACAGCAGACTTAGCTCCTCCTCTTGAGTTTTCTAAATTATTTGATGGTTGAAACAAAAATTGTAACACTGACATGATTCTCAGTGCAAAAGAAAAATAGGCTGGCTATGCTTTCTTTCCTTTTTTAAGTAAACTCTACCCTCAAGATGGGTCTGAATTCATGACCCCAAGATCAAGAGTCACATATTCTTCCAACTGAGCCAGCCAGGCACCTCACTTGGCTCTACTTTCTTAAGCCCATGCGCTCAAGATTCTACATCCAGGGGGTGCCTGGGTGGCTCAGTGGGTTAAGCCTCTGCCTTCGGCTCAGGTCATGATCTTGGGTTCCTGGGATTGAGCCCCACATTGAGCCCTGAATTGGGCTCTCGGCTCAGCAGGGAGCCTGCTTCCTCCCCTCTCTCTCTGCCTACTTGTGATCTCTCTGTCAAATAAATAAATAAATTCTTAAAAAAAAAGAAAGATTCTACATCCAGAATCTGACCACTTCACACTACCTCCTCTGAAAATACCCATCATCTCTGACTTGATTATAAAAGCCCTCACTATAGACTATTCTCAACCTAGCAGCTGATAGGACACATTTAAAAAGTCAGGCTGGATCACGTACTCCAGGCTGCGAAAACCCTCACTTTATTCGGAGTAAAATCGAAATTCCTTACCGCAGCTTACCAGGCCCTCTGCCATCTGTTTCCTGTTCACCATAGGACCTCCCTTCTGACTGCTCTCCTGGGCTCCTCTGTTCCAGCTGGTTCCCTGCTACCCCTTCACGTGCCAGACATGATCCTTCCTCAGGAGCTTTGCTCTAGTGCTCCCTCTCCATGGAATGTTCTCCCCCAAACATCAACTACGCCAATACCTTCACCTCCTTCAAGGACTGGTTTAATTCCCAGCCTCTCATGAGAGTTAGCCTGAGCACCCTATAAAATACTCCCCATGGGGGCGCCTGGGTGGCTTAGTCGGTTAAGTATCTGCCTTTGGCTCAGGTCATGATCCCAGGACCCTGGGATCAAGTCCCATGTAGCACTCCCTGCTCAGCAGGGAGCCTGCTTCTCCCTCTCCCTCTGCCTGCTACTCCCCCTGCTTATGCTCTCTCTCTCAAATAGATAAATGAAATCTTAAAAAAAAAAAAAGACTCCCCATATTTTCCTTACCTGTTTTTTCTCCTTAGTGCTTGCCACCTTTGAACATACTCTATCATTTATTCATGTGTTGGGCTCACTGCCCTGTCATCTCTGCTAGAAGGAGATACTGACGTGTCCCAAGCACTAAGCACAGTAACAAGCACTGAGAATACTGAACAGAAGTTTATTTGCTGGAAGAATTCCAGGTCTCATGAACGTGACATAGGTGAATGGCAGGGAAAGGGTCAGATTTGTTTTCTAAAATGGTGGGACTACCACCTTTTACTACCTGGAAAAACCACTAAACCCAACCCCAGAGAAGGCTTGGACAAACCGGAGGCTACAGAAACCACTTCTGGCCTGTCAGTAAGACCATGTGTCCCTTGCCCCTCATAGGTAGATCTCCTCCTCTGGGGCACAAACAAGCTAACTCTCCTCCTTTAGGGTTAAGAGAACCTGCTGCTGCTCAGGGGATGTCCTCAGGGACGACAGTGAGTTGACATGTTAACATCACAGCTGTGCCTAGTGCTCTGGTACACATCTCATTTAATCTTTCTAATTGTCCAGCTGAAGTGTTCCTGATTTCTATTCTACAGATGAAAAAAATCAAGGCTTTGAGGAGTTGAAGCACTTGCCTGAGACACACTAATGAGTGGTGGAGCTCAGATTCTAGCACAGGTCAGGCTAGTGGGGGAAGCCTGGTCCTGTCTTGTGTTAGCTGTCCTGAGAGCCCTGAGCAACTAGAGACAGCCCCCTGTGAGGCCCTCCTGGTTGTTCAAGAGCATTCTGTACCAACAATGGCTCCACAGCCCTCTCCTCTGGCTGCCCAGCAAAGCCCCACCTGGATGTGGTGACGAGACAGGCGGAAAATCTCCTGGGCCATCAGCAAGGTCTTGGAGTCCATCACCAGGTATAGCAGGTGTAGGAGGGCAAGGAAACCTGCTCCTCTCAGGTCTGTGGCTGGATTCGCTCCTGTAACCGAGAGGAGGAACTGAAGGGCGACCCAATGCCAAATGAAGTCTCTCCTCCCTTGAGCTTCAAGGGCTTGGCTACCTTTGTTAGGCCAAGTGGGGAGCCTGGACTCCCACTCCTGCCTAACTGTAATGAGGTGCCCCTTAGCATCACCAGGGTAGTGTCAGCAAACTGGAGAGCTGGGACTGAGCCCCATACCCTTATGCCATCAGTGGAGTCCACACAGGACTCCTATAACGAGCCATGTAATGAGACACCCGTGCTCCTCTTAGCCAGTGGAACCAGTAGAGCCCAAATGGGGTACCTAAATTTCTACCCCTATCCCGCAGTAATGAGTGACATCCTCCTTCCCCCACTGGCTTGGTGTCAGAAGAAGCCTGCTAAAATAAAAGATTTATAGCAGATCCAGACTGTCATTATGTAATACCCCAAATATCCAGGATACAATTAAAAAAAAATCACTTGTTACATTAAGAACTAGGAAAATCTTAATTTGAATGAGAAAAGATACTTAATAGATAGCAACACTGAGATAACACAGCTGTTGGCATTTCCTGACAAGGATTTTAAAGCAGCAGTTAAAGGCAGAATAATGGTCCCTCCAAAGACATCCTTGCTTCAATCCCTAGAACCCAGGAGTATATTTTGTTGCATGGCAAGGGGAAATTAAGATCATGATATGGAGATTATCCTGGATTCTCTGGGTGGGCCCACTGTAATCAGAAGAGTCCTTAAAAGTGCGAGAAGGAGGCAGAAGCACAGAATCAGGTAAAGAGATGTGAGGAGAGAACCAGGCTCAGGGAGATGCTAAGTTCCTGGCTGCGAAGAAGGAGGAGTGGAGGTGGCCTCTAGAAGGTGGAAAAAGCCAGGAAACGGAGTTTTTCCTAGAGTCTCCAAAAAGGAATGCAGCCCGGCAGCCACAGTGATCTTACCCCAGTGAGACCTGTTTCAGACTCCTGAAATACAGAGCTATAAGGTAATAAGTTTGTGTGGTGAGGGGCTGGCTCGCTCCACAGGAAGAGCATGGGACTCGTGATCTTGGGGTTGTGAGCTTGAGCCCCATGCTGGGTGTAGAGATTACTTAAATGAATTAATTAATTTTAATAAGTTTATGTAGTTTCAAGCTACTAAATTTGTGGTAATTTGTTACAGCAACAATAGAAAACTCCTACAGCAGTTATCACAAAAATGCCTTTGATAAATAATGACACAGTTTGAAAAAAATTTAAAGAGTAGGAAGTCTCAGTGAAGAATTATTAGGTATAAGGAACCAAACAAAAAAAAAACTTACAACTGAAAAATATAACTAAAATTAAAAACTCACTTGATGGGCTCAACAGCAGACTAGAGACAACAGAGGAAAGAATCGGTGAAATTGAAGATGGAAAAATAGAGATTATCCAGTCTGCTGAACATCAGAGAAAAACAAAGCAAAACAAAGCAAAGCAAAACAAAACAAAACAAAATGAGCAGAGCCTTGGAGATCTGTGAGTTACAGAACAGAGATCCAAAGGAATGAACAGCACAGAAGATCTAGCACCTGTGTCGTCAGAGTCCCACAAGAGAAGAGAAAGTATGGGGCTGAGCAAAGTACTTGAAGTATTCGTCCATGTGGAATTTAAGAAACAAAACAAATAAACAAAGGTAGAAAAAAAAGAGACAAAAGAACAGATTCTTAACTATAGAGAACAGATGGTTACCAGAGGGGAGGCGGGTGGGGGATGGGTGAACAGGTGAAGGGCTGAGAGTACACTTATCCTGATGAGTACCAGGTGTTGTATGGAATTGCTGGATCACTGTATTATTCACTTGAAACTAATATGACATTGTATGTGAACTACACTGAAATTAAGGAAAAAAGGTACTGGAAGTAATAATGGCTGAAAATGGACCATACTTGGCAAAAGACATAAACCTATAGGTTCAAGAAGCTGAGCAAACCCAATAGCGTAAAAGCCCAAAGAAATCCACACTAAGACACAACACAAACGCCTGCAAACTCTAAAAGATCTTGAAAGCAGAGAGAAACAACTCCTTACCTCTCAGGGAGAAAGAATTCAAATGACAGTAGCTTTCTCATGGAAGCCAGAAGCAAGAAGCACGGTGTACAAGTGCTACAAGAAAAGAATTGTCAGCCTGGAATTCTTTGTCTGGAGAAACGATCCTTGAGGAGTGAAGGGGCAATCAAGACATCCTCAGAGGAAGGGAAACTAAGAGAATTTATCACCAGCAGGCCGACTTTAGAAAATGGTTAAAGGAAGTTCTTCAAAATGAAAGGAAATGATAAAATAAGAAATGTTGGAATATTAAAAAACAAAAACAGAGCAGGGAAAGAGTACGCATCTGGGGAAATACAGCAGACTTAGCTCCTCCTCTTGAGTTTTCTAAATTGTTTGATGGTTGAAACAAAAATTGTAACACTGACATGATTCTCATTGCACATGGAGAAAAATAATGTAATTTTATTATAGATGAAGGAAGATAAAGGGACTTAAACAGGTTGTCAATACCAACGGACCGATTAATTATGGGTACATAAAATTTCCTTTTTAAATGAGGACATTTTCCGATGCCATATAAATGTAACTTGATATGATTTTGAAAAAAGAGTAGCATAACCCAAAAAACAGCTGAAATCATTTTGTTTCACTCAAAAAATAAAATAATATCAAGCAAAATTTTCATCTGTGTTAAAAGGAAAGAGGAAAAAGAAAAAAACAGATTGCAAATCCAACACTTTGATGCTTTCCATCTCTCTTAGAGTAAATGTCTGACAATGGCCTGTTAGGCCACAAGGGACCTTTCCACTTCGGTCTTACTATTTCTCAAGCACGGTAAACATGCTCACCTCAGGGCCTTTGCATTCCTGCATCCTCTTCCCCCAGATACCCTGCCTCAGGGTGGTGGCATGACAGGAAGGGGACTATCTGGGCTCTCACTCTAGTTCTGGATTCAGGAGTCAAGAAAAAGATGAACCATTCCTGTCTCTTACCCTGAAAGCCCAGATCTTCCCAGTGGTCTCCGTGGAGGGCACAGTCAAACTTGGAGCCAGTCAGCTTCTTGTAGATGGTCTGCAGGACTCGGCCATGCATTGGGTCTTGGCTATCCAGGCCACCTGCCCGAAAACACACCCCCAGTCTTTGCCGGACTGCCCGCCCCTCAAGAGAGGACTGTTTCTCAGAGAATTGTTCAGATAAGATCGACCTGGACTGTACCAAGAGACTGTGTTCTCCAACGTTTTCACCCCACAGCTCCCGCTCTCCCTGCCAACATGGTGCATGCAAGACCTCAGGCTTAGCCTCAGCAACAGGTGTGCAAACAGTGCTCTCTGCTTGACCACATATGCAGCCCCCACCTCATGGCAGCACCCGTGCACTCACACTGAGCAATGGTCAGGACCAAGTCCCTTTCCTCTCGGAGGCCCTGGTGGAGCTTCGGAGGCCCGAAGAGGCAGTGTCGGATGGCGGCGAGCCCTGTCCTTCGAATAGTTGGCTGGATTCTTTTCTGGGGAGGAAGTTGCAGGCAATGAGCAGAGGGCTGGGTTCACCTGCTCTAACTTACCATCAGGATTGGTACAGGGACTATTCTTGTAGAAGGAAGTAGCTCCCTCAACTAACTGGCCGGTCTGTGGGCCAGGGAAATGGGGTAGGAGCTGCGAAGCACAGGTTCCATCTCCAGAGACAGGCTCTGCAGGCTCCCAGGATTTTTATTAGTAGAAAAGAGATGTCCCTTGGCCACCTGGTGACTCCACTGGTTAAGCATCTGCCTTCGGCAGATCCCAAGATGGGATCCTGGAATGGAGCCCTGCATCTGGCTCCCTGCTCAGCAGCGAGCCTGTTTCTCCCTCTTCCTCTGCCCCTCACCTTGCTCCTGCTCTCTAATAAATAAATAAAATCTTAAAAAAAGAGAGAGAGAGAAAGAAAAGAGATGTCCCCAAGTATATGCATTATTAGCCCAATGTTTGCATTTGTTCCTTTGGGTTTCTCCAGAGCTACTATTCCATTGATGGCCAGAGACAGCTGGCACGGGGACCCCACTTTGGTATGACCAAACCAGGCCAGGCTTCCCAACAGGGCTGCTTTACCTTCTATAGGTCCATCTCTTTCTGAAAGGGGTATAAATTACACAGCCTAGCAGTCCTTTCAACTTCCAGGATGAGGGAGCCAGTGAGGAGGGAGTCTAGTGGGGACTTTTGGAGCTGGATACCTGAGGGACTGCTGGAGCATTGTGTCCATTAAACAAGGGCACCTCCTAAATCAGGTCATGCTGACTTATTGCTCAAGGATCACTGCTGCAAGCCTTAGAAAACTGACTTTTGGTAGCTTCTGACCCTCTGCATTCCATGAACCAACCTGATTCTTGACTTTTCAGCCTCTCTTGAAGCTCTGAGGTTTTAGGTTGAAGATCTGAAATCAGGATCTTCTTTTTTAAGACATTTTATTTATTTATTTGAGAGAAACAGAGATAGTGAGAGAGAGCATGAGCAGGAAGGAGAGGGAGAAGCAGACTCCCAACTGAGCAAGAAGCCCGATGTGGGGCTTGATCCCAGGACTCTGGGATCATGACCTGAGCCGAGGTGGACACTTAACCAACTGAGCCACCCAGGCGCCCCTGAAATCACAATCTTCTAAAACTACTCTTAGTCACTCAAGATGCCCCAGAAAGCCCACCAGCTTTTATTCTCCTCAATGTTTCTTTTTCCAACCCCACATAACTTCTGGCTCCCTGATGCATTCAGGAGTGATAGATTTTCCTACAATAGCCATGAATTACTCAGCTTTCTAGACGGCATGCCTTGCTTCCCTAAGGAACTATCTAACATTTGATTCTAGACCTCCCCATCCCTAAGAGGGAAGAGCAGGGAGCAGCTACACAGACCTGTGTATGGCACGGCCACAAGAGCTCTGGGGACACAGTCCCAAAAAGGCCCCTGGGGTCCTGAGTGAAGCTTGGGTCTTTGGCTACCCTTGATTCTGTGCTCCAAGATTTCTTAGGTGAGGTAGGGTCCTGAGCTGGAAGTTTCCATCTTGCTTGCCCAGTGCCCTAGGTTGGTGGGATACCAACCTAGGCAGGAGTAGGTGGGATACCAACGTGGCTCCTGGAAAGAAGATGCTTTGCCTGAGACCCCAAACTCCCTACTTTCATACCTTGAAGGAAGAGAGGTCCAGAGTCTGGAAATGCTGCAGAGCCTCACTGAAGGAGATCAGCTGCCCAGGCTGGTCTACACTGGCCTGGCTCCCTGTGGCAAAAGGGAAGACACTCTTAGATTTATAATGGTAGTCATTCTGTCCACGCACATTCACTGGGGGCCCTCTGATCATCACCTCTAAGCCAAACCCTGGCTTTCAGGGGCAGACATCAGATATCTACAGCTAAAACTGATCTTATTTAAGGGGCTGGCAGTCCCTGCTGGGCCAGGTCCCTTCTTAGACCAGGCTGTTCGGAAGCTTGCTAGACCGACCTCTACAGTGAGTAGGGACAGATCTCCACTGCCTGGAGTAGGTACCCATGGAGGAGCATGCCAAGGTCTGTTTTGGGAACTCTCCTCACTTCCACTTTGCCCTTTCTCACAGCCTGTATATGAATGACCCCCTCTCCTGTCTGGTACAGTCCACAGGGAATGGACGTATCAGTCAGCAATGTCGGGGATGACTGACATAGTCCACTGTAATGACTTTCTAGGAGCCCAGGTATAGCTCGAGCTAGATATGGGTCCAAGCTCTACCCTCCTGCAGCTCCATCCAAACCTGTCAGAACATGAAGTGAAACAATTTTTACCCAGCCCTCAATGCCTTCCAGCAGATGGCTTTAGCCCCAACCTCCAGAGACTTCCTTGTACAGTGAACAACCTGTTCACCCTTAGGCCGGGATCCTGGCTGCCTGCCTCCATCCTTCTGTCCACCTTGTCACCCTGCAGGGTCAGAAGTGACCCTGACCAAGGTACTCCCTGTCTCTCTCAGGTCTGAGCAGATGGCAGCCCTTTTCCCATGGTGTTCACTCCCATTTCCTCCAGAGGTGGAATGTCATGATCTTTGGATTAGAAAGATACTGTATCCTGAATCAGAGAGCTAAAATGGGAACTCTCAGGAATTCTGTGTCCTAACCCCAGGGCCACAGAAACGCTAGCCACACGTGGATGGGGCCTTTATTAACAGTGGAACGCCATTCCTGCGGTTACCTGGCTCTGTCTGGATGTTGTCCACAGCTTCCCATTCTTCTTGGGCTCTGAGCACCTCCGCACTCACAACTGCAGTCAAGACAAAAGGAGACCCTCTGAGACCTGGGGAAGTCTGGATCGCTGCTGCAGCCCCAGCCTTGTCCGTCCACCTTGGGTTCCAGTGCCCTCAGATACCCTCTCCACACAGAGGCCAGAGTGGGCGTTCAAAAAGGCAGATTAGATGTCAACCCCCTGCTCGAAAACCTCCAGGGGTTCTCCATAACTCTCCAGATAAAACCCAAACTCTTCAGCACAGCATCTAAATACTCCCACCATTTGGAAATTTCTTCCACCCACAGCTGTGCGCTAGGGTATCCAGAACTCCCCAACTTCCTCAGACCCTCCCACCTTCAGTGCCCGTGCTCAGACGGCTCTCCCCATGCAGTCTCTCCAGGCACCTGCACCCCCTAGTCCCAACCCCTGTGCTGTTTGTTGTTCCTCCTCACCCTCAGTGAACTCTGACAGCACCCTCAGCCAGCCGCCTTGCCTGACTCCATTAAGTCTACAGAGGGAACCCCTGACACCCAGGCTCTTCAGTGTCTCTCCCACAACACGGGGTGCTACACGAGGACAGCGTTTTCCAGAACCCAGGGCAGTGCCCCACACAGGACAGGGGTTCAACAAATGTCTGCTAAATGAATGAAAGCACTGGGAATGGGGGGAAAAGCAGGAGAGAAAAAGCAGCAAGATAGGTTCTCTGCAGCCACCGCATAGCTCTTTTTCCAAACCGCAACTATCACTCTAACCCAGATGGCTGGCACGGTCCTGTTGCGGCTTTCCCCATCTGCTCGACAGGAAGTCAATACAACATGGAGAAAATGGAGACTCTTCAGTCCAAGACCCCAAATCGTGACCCCTTTAGCCTCCAGCCCCAGTGGTAAGAGTGAGAGGGCAGCTCCTCTTGGCCATGCTGTTTTGATGGAGGATATTACAGGGCAATGAACTGTTTCCAAAGTATACTTGTTTTTTTGTTTTTGGTTTTTTTTAAATTTATTTATTTATTTTTTTGAAAGATTTTATTTATTTATTTGTTAGAGAGAGAGTGAGCGAGCACAGGCAGACAGAGAGGCAGGCAGAGGCAGAGGGAGAAGCAGGCTCCCTGCCGAGCAAGGAGCCCGATGTGGGACTTGATCCCAGGACGCTGGGTTCATGACCTGAGCCGAAGGCAGCCGCTTAACCAACTGAGCCACCCAGGCGTCCCTCCAAAGTATACTTGTAAATAAAATAAAATAAAATGCTACCAGAAACTCAAAACGCTAATAGAAACGGAGGCAGAGAAATCTGCTGGGAAGCCCTAAAGGGTTGCTGCTGAGAGCAACTCCAGAGCCAAACTGCTGGCAAGCACTTCCTGTGCTCCCAGCTGCAATTCTGTGGGCAAGTACTTAACCCCCTGCCATCACTCTTGGACCTGCTAGAGGATGGTGCAACTCTTCAGCTTCCAGGGGTGGGGGAGCGGGTACATGAACCAAGGGTCAGTACTCAGGATACATTAGCTCATGTCACTGACACCAACCTGGGTTCAGGTCCAGCCACATGGGGGGGGGGGTAGTGGCAGCGGGTGACATGGGTCTAGACTTCTGAATTCAGTCATGCAAGCCCCAGCCTGGGGTGGACCGAGACCCTGAGCCTCGGGGCTTCCAAGGTAGGTAACTTCATCAGGATACAGACTATATGAAGAAAATAAAATTTCCTTCCACATACTGGACTGTGGATGATGAAAAGGAGGGAGAAAGCATCTGAACAAAGAGAAGAGAGGGCCGGCAGCAGGGACTGCTGGTGAGGGCACTGATGAGGGCTGCATTACCCCTCAGCCTCACTGACACCTGGCTTCACAGATTCTTCACCCTGCAGGTCTTTGTTTCAAGCGACTTGGTCAAACTTTTTTTTTTTTAAGATTTTATTTATTTGAAAAAAAAAAAGATTTTATTTATTTGAGAGAGAAAGCATGAGTGGGGGGAGGGGCAGAGGGAGAGAGAGAGAGAGAAGCAGGCTCCCTGCTGAGCACAGAGCCCCTTGCAGGACTTGATCCCAGGACCCTGATATTATGACCTGAGCTGAAGTCAGCTGCCTAACCGAATGAGCCACTCAAGTGCCCCTCTTTTCTTTATTAAAGATTTACTTGTTTATTAGAGAGAAAGAATGAAAGCCCAAGCAGGGAGAGAACCAGAGGGAGAGAGAGAGGAATTACAAGCAGACGCCTGCTGAGTGCAAAGTCCGAAGAGGGGCTCCATCTCATGACCCTGGGATCATAACCTGGGCCAAAATCAAGAGTTGGGCACTTAACTGACTGAGCCAGCCAGATGCCCTTCAACCTTTCACCTATAAACAACTTGGCAGAAGGTTGTGAGCTCAAAGCAGAAACCTCACTGGCACCTGGGAATCTGCTGTAATTGTGGGTTAGTCAACAGAAAGTGCAAGGTCTCAACTAGGAGTTGCAATCTAGTGTCTAAAAACTGGAGGCAAATGTCCAAGGCATAGCAAGAGCACCTCTTCCCTTTCCTCTTCAAACCAGGGAGACTCCTCTTTATCTGAAGATGATCCTGACATAAATACTCATTTCCCCCAATAGAAAAAAGTGGAGGCAAAACACGAATCTTCAGGATAGTGAATGCAGCTCACATCAGCACAGCCCCTTACCTTTCTTCCTTTTTCAACTGCCTCCTTGATTTGGGCTCTCTTCTACTTATCCATACGGGAAATAGTATCACTGAGTTAGCAAGCCTGTCCATCTATCTACCTACCTACCCACCTATTTATTTTTAAGCATTTATTTATTTCGGGGGGAGAGGGAAAGACAGTCTTAAGCAGACCTCTGTACAGAGCATAGAGCCCAACGTGGGCCAGATCTCATGACCCTGAGATCACAACCTCAGTGGAAACCAAGAGTCCAACGCTCAACCCACTGTGCCACCCAGGAGCCCCATTAATTTATTTAATTTTAAAGATTTTATTTATTTATTTGACAGAGAGAGAGAGGGAGACTTTAAGTGGGGGGTGGGGGGGAGACGAAAAGAGAGAAGCAGACTCCCCTTTGAGCCGGAAGCCTGGCACAGGGCTCAATCCCAGGACCCTGAGACCGTGACTTGAGCCAAAGGCAGGTAATTAACTGACCAAGCCACTCAGGCGCCCATTTTAAAGATTTTATTTATTTTGAAGTAATCTCCAACGTGGTGCTCGAACTCACAACCCAAGATCAAGAGTTTTATGCTTCACCAATTGAGCCAGCCAGGTGCCTCATAAGCCTATCAATTTAAATGAGCTGAGAGCGGGGCGCCTGGGTGACTCAGTGGGTTAAGCCTCTGCCTTCGGCTCAGGTCAGGATCTCAAGGTCCTGGGATCAAGCCCCGCATCGGGCTCTCTGCTCAGCGGCAAGCCTGCTTCCCCTCTCTCTCTGCCAGCCTCTCTGCCTACTAGTGATCTCTCTCTCTGTCAAATAAATAAATAAAATCTTAAAAAAAATAAAATAAAATAAATGAGCTGAGAGCAATCTGGAAGAAATCTGCAAAAAAAATTATTTTTTAAGATTTTATTTATCCGTTTGACAGCAAGAAAACACAAGCAGGGGGAGTGGCAGAGGGAGAGAGGGAGAAGCAAGCTCCCCTCCAAGCAGGGAGTCTGACATGGGGCCTGATCCCAGGACTCTGGGATCATGACCCAAGCTGAAAGCAGACGCTTAACGACTGAGCCACCCAGGTGCCCCGAAGACTGTTGTTTAATATAACTAAAAATATGTGGCACAGGGGTGCCTCGACGGCTCAGTCAGTTAAGCATCTGACTTCAGCTCAGGTCATAACCTCAGGGTTGTGAGACTGAGTTCTGCATGGGCTCAACAAGTGCTTATCTTAGAGTCTGCTAGAGACTCTCCTTCTTCCTGTTCCCCCTCACCGCGCTTGCTCATGCACACGCTCTCTCTCTCAATTAAGTAAAAAATCTTTAAAAAATACCTGGTACATAAATGCTACTTGTACTGAAATATAAAAATACTTTGGCATTTAAGGCAAAATCTCGAATAAATGTTAGGTTTGTCACTACACAGCAAAGATAAAATTCTCTGAGAAGAAACTTCATATGGGGTACTGGGGTGGCTCAGTCGTTAAGTGTCTGCATTCAGCTTAGGTCATGATCCCAGGGTCCTGGGATCGGGCCCCACATCAGGCTCTCTGCTAGGCGGGAAGCCTGCTTTTCCCTCTCCCACTCCCCCTGCTTGTGTTTCCTTTCTCATTGTGTCTCTGTCAAATAAATAAATAAAAAATCTTAAAAAAAAAAAATAAAAGATTTAAGAAGAACCTTCACAGATTTCCAGATAACTTTTCTACATTAGAATATTTTCAACAAGCCCCATATTCATGGAGATTACATTTTCAGTTTGCAGAACTTCAAGATAATAATACATAGCATTGAGCACTCGCTACAGATTTATAGTCTGTGCACTATGTACTTCACCTTAGCTCATGTAATCCTTATGCAATTCCCATCACACAGGTTCTGAAACAAATTTGTTTTATAGATGAACTAAGTGCAGTAAAGGTAAGAAGATTAAGAAACTTGCTCAAGGTCCTATAGCTGGTGGGTGAGAGAGGCAGGACTTAAACCAGAGATGTAGGGCTGCAGAACTGGTTATTTCTCACCTGGTGAGTGGGCCTTTCTGTGTCATAAATCAGCAAGTGAAATGAGTTTTAAATACAGTATATGAAAGAATCATGTAAAGCAGATAAAATAGGATACTTTTTCAAAGCCTCTTCACAAACACTCTCATTTCATTGTTACAATATTTCGCTGGGGACAGAGAAGGCACTTATGTCTCCACAGCAAACATCTGATTTGCCCAAGGCATATAATAAGCTGCTTGCAGTGCTAAATCAGGACTCAAATCTTTTGACTTCTAATCCAGTGTTGATTCTAATTTTCCTTGAAGAATGATAAATCTGTCCAATTCTATAGGACACGCAGTGAGAGAAATTCCAATGATGAAAAGCAGACCACGGGTAGCTCTGACTTGGGTCCCACCCAGGCTCCAAGGGCCCTGAAGGGGACCTTACCACCTGGCTGCCATCCGTTGGCTTCTGCTGTCAGGGCCCGGAGGATGCCATGGTTCTTCAACTCTGAGATCTGCAGGGGCAGATGACCTTCAGTGTGAGAGTGAGTCCATACCCTCCCACGCACACAAACGTGCCAGACCAGTGGTACAGAATGTCCCTGGAACTGGAGGTCAGAAGGATGGGATGATTAAAGCCAATCTTAAAGAGAGGCACATGGAAAACTCCAACTCTGATATACAAGTTGGGTGACTCCTTAAAGAATAAACAAAAATTCACACAACTCAATCGAAACTGTGAGGTGCCTTTGGTATTCCCACTGCACTTTACATTCTGCTTCCCTGGAGCAATTATCTTACTAGCAAGGGGTTGTTTTGCATGTCTGTGGCCCACAACTCCGCCCCCAAGTGTGATTGGGTCTCTGTCATCCTGAGTCCCTGGTGTCTAGCCCCACAGAGCGGCATGCAACAAAAGCTGGTATGGGCGGGAGGTCCTGGGGTATGGGTGACACATACAGGAATTCCTCTGAGAGCCCGAAGAACACCGGTGTCCTTGTCATATGGTGAAGGATACGCAGCACATACACTTTCAACCTGTAAGACAAAGCAGGGTCAGCTTCTTGGGAACGTATCAGTCCTCTGACGTTGACTGCTTAAATGTCACACCTTTTCCCAAGACCACCCACACAAAGACAGATCAACTCCCGAGAACTCAACTGTAAGGAATACTGGAAGGGAAAACTTCTGCTTAACCTCGTCTTAAGAAAAACTACAAAAGGCTTAATGTTATAGCAGATTTCTTGGCTCTGTGAAAGGTCTCAGGATCCTGAATTTAGTGAAGCAGTTTCCTTACTTTTGGTCTTTTTATTCAGCTAAACCTTTGCCCAGTAGAGCTGAAAAAAACCACTTGACCGGGGGGCACCTGGGGGGCTCAGTGGGTTAAAGCCTCTGCCTTTGGCTCAGGTCATGATCCCAGGATCCTGGGATGGAGCCCCGCATAGGGCTCTCTGCTCAGCAGGGAGCCTGCTTCCCCTTCTCTCTGCCTGCCTCTCTGCCTACTTGTCAAATAAATAAATAAAATCTTAAAAAAAAAAGAAAACACCTGGCCAACTTAAAAAAAAACAAAACAAAACAAAAACCACTTGACCAACTTCTGCAACTCAGATTATCAAATACAGAACTAATTTTCCTAATATGTTGGGAAAAAATCCTATAAATCGGTTAGGAAAAGAAACCCAACCCAGTAGAAAAATGGGCATGGATATGGACAGCTGACAGAAGAGGAAACTCGCACTGCTCTGAAATAAACAAAATGCTCAACCTCACGTCCTTACTCGTAATAAGAGACATGTCATATAAAACTGGTCTGAGATAATATTTTTCACTTATCATATGAGCAAATTTCAAAAAGTGTAAAAACACACTGTGTTGGCTAGAAAGCCAAGTGTTTTAACACACCGAAGGGTAAATTGTTCCCACCTCTACAGCTTGACAATACTTGACAAAATCGTACATGCTTTGTCCATTTTGGGCCCATGACTGCATTCTAGGAGTTTATCCAAAAGATACACTCATCTGTGCACAAAAGGACATGCTTACAGCGTCATTCGTGGTAACACTGTCATAGCAAAAAGCTAGAAAAACCCGAATGCCCATTAATGGACTAATTCCGCAAATAAAAGCTTATCAACTCAGTGAGCTCTGATCTAGCCATAAAGAAGAATAAGAAAGTGTTTTATGGACAACATGGAACAATCCATATGATGTATTAAGTAGAACAAGCAAAGGGCAGAGTATATGCACTATGTTACCATTTATATTTTTAGAAAACACACAACTATAGTTGCTTGTCTCTGCCAAGACTATTTCTAGACTTAAGTCCAAGGAAGCAATGATTTTGCCTCCAGAAGAAAACTGGGTGGCTGGGGGACAAAAGGAGAAGGCAGTTTTCCACTATAGTACATGCTCCCTACTTTTTGGATTCTGAACATTGTGAATGTATTATTTTCTCTAAAATAAATAAGAGGAGGGGCACCTGGGTGGCTCAGTGGGTTAAGTATCTGCCTTCGGCTCAATTCATGATTCCAGGGTCCTGGTACAGTGTCCTCCATCGAGCTCCCTGCTTAGTGGGGAGCCTGCTTCTCCCTATGCTGCTCCCCCTGCTTGTGCTTTCTCTCTCTCTCTCTGACAAATAAATAAATAAAACTTAAAAATAATAGAAAAGAAAAAAATTAAAAGAAAATAACTTAACAAAAAAAAATCAGTGCTATGTCAAGGCCCCAGAATCCCAAGGCCCCTGTTACTCTAATCTGTCTTGTACATTTTTGCCAACTACAGAGCTTAAACAGAGCTCAGAGCTCTGAACCTTAAACAGAGCTATGATTTCTTTGTGACCAGGACACAAGAATGGATGCCTGAACATAGCAGAGCTGAGCAAACTCCTCCGTCGATGGCCTCCTGATGCCTCCTCACGACTATTTCCCACTTCAGTCCAGGGAACACACTTGCTGTAACTCCTCTCACCTCCATCCCTTGGGCCATGTGGTTTTTCCTCCAGAAGACACTCCCACTGCCACCTTTTCTTTGTCCTCCCATCCCTTCAAGATGGGTTCCACCTCTTAAGGTGGCCTACCTCCCCTGCCCCCAACCCTGAGGCTACAAGGGTCTCTCCCCTTCTCTCAGTCCTACAGCCAGCCCTTCTACAGGGAGCACACGCCCCTCTGCAAGAGGCCTAAGTGACAAGAAAACGGCTATTCGGATTTGCTTCCTATGTGCTTGGAGTATGACAACCCTGCTCACAGCCAGAACGCGGACATTTAGATCAGCGCTCGAGCTTAGCATTCCTGCTAAGAGTTCCTGCCTCGCTTTTCCTCAGGCACCTTTTAAAATAACCACTTAAGAGTTGAGCCTGAGAAAAGCCAGTGACCTCCCCCTTGTAAGTAATAGGGGTGCTTGCTCCCCTACTCCCTATATCTCATGCTTGCTCATGATCTGGGACTGAGGACTGTCCCTGCCTTGGTTCACTGCCCCCTCCACACACTCACCCCTGCCACATTTCTGTAATCTGTACATAATAAGTCCTGTGACTCCACTTCTTTTTTGTGAGTGTGCTGAAACCGCACCATCAATCAAAACAGCCCTAGAGCTCTCACTTCCTCCAACGCAGCCTATCTTTAAATCAGGCCCTGTGGCTTTGAGTGGAGGAACGTTCTTTTACACTTTTTTCTATTGCTGACACCCATTAGCCCAGTACTAGGCACAAATGTGTTCTCAAAAATTCTGATGATTCACTATCCTGAACAACTCCTTGCAGAGGCGCATGTGCTCAGGGTTCATTCCATCCTTCCTTTCCCTCTCCAATTCAGTCCCCTCCAGTGGCCAAAGACTTCTCTCTGGGAGAACAGTTCACCTTAGTACCTTAGTACAGAAAACCTTAGTACACCTTAGTACAGAAAACCTCCCTAGTCTCCCAAAGCAAATCCCACAAGCTCCATTAAGACCACTTCTGGATCAGGGGCACCTGGGTGGCTCAGTGGGTTAAGCCTCTGCCTTCAGCTCAGGTCATGATCTCAGGGTCCTGGGATCGAGCCCCTCACAGGGCTCTCTGCTCAGCAAGGGGCCGGCTTCCCCCTTCCCCTCTGCCTACTTGTGATTTCTCTCTGTCAAATAAATAAATAAAATCTTAAAAAAAAAAAAAAAAGACCACTTCTGGACCAGGCAGGGAGAAAGGTAAGGGAGGGAGGGAGGGAGGGAGGGAGGGCTAGCTGCCAGGCTCACACAAAGACATATCACACGGGACCCAGAGTCCGAGGATACTCAAGCCAAAGCATGTGTTTGACAAGGGTCAATAAGGTACACAGTCCAAATTGATAAATTACAAATAGCTTGGGGGATTCCCTGTTGACATTCTCCTCTCACCCAAACAAAACCGGAACAAAATGCCATGACCCACTTAGAAAATAAGCTACAAGCAGGGCACCTGGCATCAGTCAGGAGAGCATGTGACTCTTGATCTCGGGGTTGTGAGTTTGAGCCCCACACTGGGTGCAGAGATTACTTAAATGAATAAACTTTAAAGAAAGGGGGGGGGGCTGTGTGGCTTAATCTGTTAAGCGGCTGCCCCTGGCTTGGGTCATGATTTCATGGTCCTGGGATCAAGCCCAGGGTCAGGCTCCCTGCTCAGTGGGGAGTCTGCTTCTCCCTCTCCATCTGCCCCTCCCCGCTCCTGTGCACACATGCTCTTTCTCTCTCACAAATAAATAAATAAACTCTTTTAAAAAGAAAAGAAAAGAAGCTACTAGCAAAGGCAATTGACTTAGAGGTGAATGAATAGAAGCTCCTCCTAATAGAACAAAGAGCATTATAATGAGGGTTTTCCCAAAGCATTTCTAAAGTTCTACATCCTCTTGTTATATCAGGTGTTATTACCAATAACAATATATCCCAAATGAACACCTTTTTTCTTAAATAGAAGTGCTTGCTTACCTGTCCATCTCTTAATTCTTTCTCACTGTGGAAAGAGCAAGAGTTTTCATTCATGACTCAAAGTCATTTGTTCAAGTGAGCTTTGTCCTTGGCTCAAAAAGGAGTTTAATAAGGTCTGAGATTAGAAGTACGGGGGGAGCCAGAGATCCGACAGCTCTACCTTCGCCTTCCTTCTTGGCAATCATTCAGACTAAGAGCAAGTAAACAGTCCCCATGTGCCATCACCAAGGCTAGGAGGTTTCCGTGAGTACTGAAAGAAGTCTCTGGGGTCTCTGAAGTCTCAGCTCTGAAGAAAAAAAAATTACAAAATAAAACTAGCTTCATCATTCAGTTAAGCCACTGTTAAGAAACCCTGACTTTAGGGGCACTGGGTGGCTCAGTGGGTTAAAGCCTCTGCCTTCGGCTCAAGTTACGATCTCAGGGTCCTGGGATTGAGCCCCGCATCGCATCGGGCTCTCTGCTCGGCGGGGAGCCTGCTTCCCCCTCTCTCTCTGCCTGCCTCTCTGCCTACTTGTGATCTCTGTCTGTCAAATAAATAAATAAAATAAAATAAAAGAATCCTTCTAACTTCAAATTTCTCTTTAAAAAAAAAAAAAAAAAGAAAAAAGAAAACCTGACTTTAAAAATCTTCAAGCAGGGGCAACTGATGGTCCAGGAGGTTGAGCATCCCACTCTTGATTTCAACTCAGGTCATGATCTCAGGTTTGTGAGATCATGTCCCTGGTAGAGTAGGGCTCTGTGTTTAGTGGGGAGTCTGCTTCTCTCTCTTCCTCTGCCCCTCCCCCTGCTCGCATGCTCTGTCAAAATAAATACATGAATCTTAAAAATAAATAAAAATCTTTAAGCAGCTGTGGATTTTTTTTCTGAATAAATCAGCTGCTTTAGTCAAATGCTTAACTCTTTGGATTCGTGGGCGGCTCAGTCAGCCAAGCATCTGCTTTTGGCCGAGGTCTTGATCCCAGGGTCCTGGGATCAAGCTCTGCATTAGGGTCCCTGCTCAGCAGGAAGCCTGCTCCTCCCTCTGCCTGTCTCTCCCCCTGCTTGTGCACACTCTCTCTCTGTGTCGAATAAATAAATAGAATCTTTAAAAAAAATGCCTCTTACTTTCCATGCTACTGGATGGAAAGATGAGGATGCTATAGAGTCTGAGGGCTGGATTCTCAGTGTCCAGAAGGCAGCAGCACCACTGTTAAGTGGTGAGGTCTGGTTCTGACAATGAAGTCACTGGGATCTGGGGGCAGCTTATCAAAGGGATGAAGCTAATGCGTGGTATCCTGTAAGTGGTCTTAGCTGAAGTGCTCGGGCTGTGCTTAGGTCTCAGGCACAGGTTGGCTCTGGGGGCTTAGAATACTAGGCCTGATACCTATGGGGATAGAAAATCAAAATGCAACACATTGCCTAGCCTTCCTTGGTGAACACCAGTATTGCCCATGTTGCAGCCGTTTACCCAGTTTGGCCAACTCTAAGACAGTCATCCCACAAGCCCATCTTGGGAAGAGGGCTAGACAGGCCTGTAACTTATCATGCAGGAACTGTACAACCTGGATGCCTGTTACGACAACAATCTGGATCATAAGTCGGCAGACAGCCCATAAACAACTGATGATCATATTTCAGACTTGGAGAACTTAGGAAGGAGGGTGGCCTCTTTTTGAGGTCAGCTCCTGACCTTGGGAACATGACCTGGATTCCCTAAGAACTGGCTGCCAGTATCAAACTGCAATCTGTCAGGCGGTAGAATGCACTGATTCCTAGCACCCAGAATGGGAATACTTCCTGGCTATTGGGCTGGACATTTGGGTCACTGTAATTTAGTGGGAAGGACAGTGCTCCCTGGTTATGGTACCTCAGGAACTAGCTCTCTCTCTCACTGTATCCTCTGTGCCCTCAGCATCTTTCCTTTTCTTCCTCCTTGACCTCCATGACACCATATAACAAAACACTCACACAGCCAATCTTGGGAAGGTGACAGGCAGGGATGGTACTAGTGATTTCCGGAAGCCTCTTCTGTTTCTGCATATGACATGAATCAGGCAGCACAGAAGCATGAGCAGCTGTACACACCTGCTAGTGCCTCAGTGTCGGCTGTAGCTCTGAGGACTTCAACAGGGACAGTTACTATCTGTACCAGAGAAGAAAAGGGCAAAAACTCCATCAAATAAGCCAGTAATGGAAGTTATGAAGTCACTCCCACCAACAGTAGGCAAATTCTTTACAGTTGGGCCCAAAGAAATGGTCTTCCCATAAGTATGGGTCCTTTTCTTTCTGTCTTTTTTTTTTTTTTTTAAGATTTTATTTGTTTATTTGACAGAGGGAGACACAGCCAGAGAGGGAATACAAGCAGGGGGAGTGGGAGACGGAGAAGCAGGCTTCCCGCAGGGCAGGGAGACTTATGTGGGGCTCCATCACAGAACCCTGGGATCATGACCTGAGCTGAAGGCAGACACTTAACGACTGAGCCGCCCAGGGGCCCCAGGTCCTTTTCAAATTAAGTATGGTACACCCACTTTAGGCAAGGAGCTACATTAAGAGGTAACTTCTTGTTGGAGCTTCAACTCTCTGAACAGGTAATTAATCGAGACACTGGATCTATAACTCCAAATACAAATGGCCAATAGGTCTGACAGTCCTTCTCTGATCCTTTCATCAGGCTTGTACCTGGGCGGCTCCCCGGCCCCTCACTGCCCTCCACGGAGGGCAGGTACCATGGGGACCCAGGTAGAGGCTTGGGGGCGCCGCCAGGTCCCCGCCGCAGGCAACGCCATCTCAGGTGGACGCCGCGGCCCCCGGCAAAACGACTGGCCACCTGGGGGGCACAGGGCCGGGTGCTCGCCGGCTGTGACGGGCGGATCTCGGCAGGAATCTGACTCCATCAAGGTACCCCTCCAGACTGGGGCTGTGTGGGTTCCGTACGGTAACCTCCTCACCAGTTGGTGCAGAAAACAGGTAAGCAACTTGCCTCGGGTCATTGGGCGAGCCTACGGCAAAGCGCAGACCAGAACCCAGGCCTCCTGGGTCCCGGGCGGGATTCTCTCTCAGGCTTGCAGTTCCCAGTCTCTTCTCGGCCCGGGGCGACCATCTCCACCCCACGCCCGCTCTGTAGAGCCAGAGGTTCGCGGACCGCGGCCCAGAACTCCGGAACCGCCGCGTCTGGGTCGAGCCGCCGGCCCCGCCTTTCAGCGCGTGCGCACCGCGTCCCCGCGCCGCCTCTCCGCTGCGAGCGCCCCACCTCCCGGCCGCCAAGGACGCTTGGCACAGCGAGAGCCTTACGAGCCGCGGGGAGGGTCAGTCTGCGCCCGCCTCAAAGCTCCCGGCCAGAAATGTCTGGCTTATCAGTGGTCAAGGCTGCCTCCGCCTCCTCCCAATCTCCGCCTCCTCGCCCAGCCCAGAAGGACATAGAGGCGCGGCGGAGAGGCTGGGCGCGGTGGCCGCGGACCCGGTCCTCGGACCCCGCCGGCACCATGTGGCTTTCGTTGCTGCTGCTGCTGCTACTGGCCCTGCTGCTGCTGGCGGTCTTCCGCAAAGGGCACCTGCGCCTGTCTGCAGGCAGCTCCCCGAACCCCTTCTCCGAGGACGTCAAGCGTCCCCCCGCGTCGCTGGTGACCGACAAGGAGGCCAGGAAGAAGATTCTCAAGCGAGGTCAGCGGGAAGGGACCCTAGGCTCCAGGGCTGCACTTGAGTGGCTTGCATTCCCATTCCGACAGGGCGAGCTGCTGTCTACCTGGGCCTCAGTTTCCCCAAATATAAAGCGTTAGGAGGGCTTCCTTGCACGGGGAAGCGCCCCGCCTTAGTATTTGCTACGGCTGGGAGCCTTCGCCCTGGCAGGCCACGGGCCTTGGTGGCCCCATGGGCGCTGTCCGGTCTCGGCATCCCAAGGTCGTGGTATACCCAAGAACAGGTCCACGACCTGTACGATAGACAAGAGACCTTCCCTCCATTTGGTTTATAGGACCTTAACTTTTTTCACTTACACTACCCCTATGATTCAGAGGCGTGGAGGAGCTGCACGTTTCTTACAACCTGTGTGGGAAATTATATTTTGCCCATCAAGTGATTTGACTGGTTATGCCTCCTCCCAAATTATATAGTCGAACTCTGGTTCTAAAACTTTGGGAGAACCTCAACAGATGCCTCAAGCTCAGAGCTGCTCCTTGGTCAACCAGAGTATCTCCACTCTCATCTTTAGGGCATATTTTGGGGTTCCTCAAAAGCTTTAAAGAAGGAGTTCTGCTTAAAAAAAAAAAAATAGATCTCCTGTTTGATCTCCAAGGTCCCTCCCACTTGTAAATTTTAAAATTCTGTGTGACACATCTTGTGATACAGGCGGTCACAATACTCTTTTAAGTGTAAAGACTATTAGTCTGAACTTCCGAGATCAGGGTTTTAGCTTGGACTCTGACATTAATTTACTGCATAACCATTCACAAGTCACTCCACTAATCTTGGGTTGGTCTAAAAATGAGGTGACTATATAACTTTTTCTATATAACCAGGTTGTCATCTATCAGTGGGTCATAGATTCGATTTTGTGATTTGGATTTAAAAATGTGGAATCTCTCTGCTTACTTGTGATCACCATCTGTCAAATAAACAAATAAAATCTTAAAAAAAATATTTTATTTGTTTATTTGACAGAGAGAGAGAGATCATAAGTAGGCAGAGAGGCAGGCAGAGAGAGAGAGAGAGAGGAGGAAGCAGGCTCCTTGCTGAGCAGAGAGCCGATGTGGGGCTGGATCCCAGGACCCTGAGATCATGACCTGAGCCGAAGGCAGAGGCTTAACCCACTGAGCCACCCAGGCACCCAAGTTTTCCAAGTTCTTGTGCAGTTTGAAAAATTTCAAATCTCGGTTCTTCAGGAGTGATCTTTAAAGAACAGATCTTGTGTGGCCCCTTAGTTCTGCCTCTAGACTTCTCAGATATTAAGGAGTAGTGCTATGATTTCTCAGCTCTGTCCTGCTCAAGCTTCTGCTTCGGGATCTTGAAGAATCATCATAGGACCAGGCTGCTCCACTGGTGCCAACAGACCCTGTATTTTCCAAAGATAACCAACTTGTGAATGGACAGTTCCATGAGCCAGCAGCCTGCCCACAACACTCTCCTCTGTCCCCCATCTCCTCGTTTTCTTTCTTTCCTAGCTCTCTATCTGCACTGAAGTTTCTCAGCCTGTAATACTGTCAACTTTCTGGTTTTGTTTGTGTTGTGGTTTACTGATTCCTACTTTCTTTGATAGTATGGAGAATCCCCAGGTACATATGGGTTTTGATTAGATCAATTCAGCTCAAACCAAATCTCTGTCTTTAATCCACCTGGCTGGTCCCTGAGAATTTCCCAGGGGAACGGGTGGAGTTATTTCAGTCAGTTGCTCCATGCCAAACTCTCTAGAGTTCACTTGCATTGTATAAGCTAGTGAGTCTTCCTTGGTTTCCATCTCTTTGCTCTCTCGCTGCCCCTGCCTGAGAAGCTCACCCTCCATCTCTTTCCTCTGTGGTAGCTTTCTCAGCCAGCCAAGTGCCAGAGAATCTGGATGCAGTGGTGATTGGCAGTGGCTTTGGGGGCCTGGCTGCAGCTGCCATTCTGGCCAAAGCTGGCAAGCGAGTTCTGGTGCTGGAACAACACAGCAAGGCCGGAGGCTGCTGTCATACTTTTGGACAGCAAGGCGTTGAGTTTGACACAGGTAAGGTTTATGTGGGAAGGGGCTGGGAGCATGGCTCTATCTTCAGGAGGCTGGGGGAAGCCATTGTGGGAGGATCCTGGACTTCTCTGTTGTTTCAGAGGCACCACTTTGCCTGATAGCCATAACCACTGGGTGTGGAACTGGGCAGAGATTTGGTGGTTTCTGTTGCAACTCCTCCCCACTGGAAACGGTGGGTGGCACCCTCTGGGCGGGGGGGACTTAGCCAGGCAGGACTACCCCTTTCACCTTGCTTCCTTATCTACCTTTCCAGGGGTCAGTCCCCTTATCTCTATGACACCTTTTTTTCTGTCTCCCAATAGGAATCCATTATGTTGGGTCCATGCAAGAGGACGGGATTTACCGTTTGGTCTTGGACCAGATCACAGAGGGGCAACTGGACTGGGCTGCCTTGTCCTCTCCCTTTGACATCATGGTACTAGAAGGGCCCAATGGCCGAAAGGAGTTCCCCATGTACAGTGGGGAGAAAGCTTACATTCAGGGCCTCAAGGAGAAGTTTCCCCAGGAAGAAGCTGCCATTGACAAATATGTAAAGCTGGTTAAGGTAACATGGCCATGCTGAGGACCCCTGTTTATTCCTGACAAGGCTGAACTTCTTCATGAGTGGAGTGACTCCCTGGCAAGAAGGGAGGAACAGTCAAGTCTGCCCTGAACTCAGCCACTATCCCTAGTTGGCCTCAGTGCCCAGCTGGGTCCTGTCTCTGGACCCTGGGCTCAGTGGCTGCCACTCTCACTCTGGCCTCTGGGGGGCACCCTGGTCCCCTTTTTGACAAGGCTGACTTCTACTTGGTCCCATCACACACTTTTTTACTTCCTCTGAGATCAGATGGGATTTTTCAAAAGGAATTTGGTCAGAAAACTGAAAAGCAGAGAATGTCTTACCTGAATGTGGAATGGGAACAATTCACGGAGGACAGAATTTTAAAAACCCAAGTTCAGCCAGGTCTAAGTGATGCTGGGCCCTGCTGGGGGGCTGGTGCTGGCTATTGGAATGGCGATTCCCTGACATCGTTCTAGAGATGGGACCTGTTCGTTCTAGAGATGGGACCTGTTCTCAGGGCTCATGTTTTTCCCTCAGGTGGTGTCCCGTGGAGCCATCCATGCCATCTTGTTGAAGATGCTCCCCTTGCGCTTAGCTCAGCTCCTCAGCAAGTGTGGGCTGCTCACCCGATTCTTTCCATTCTTTCGTGCATCCACCCAGAGCCTGGCTGACACCTTGCGGCAGTTGCCCGCCTCCCCGGAGCTCCGGGCAGTGCTGAGCTACATCTTCCCCACTTACGGTGGGTACTAGCCTTGGGTCATGGACGGCTCCTGGAGGAGGAGGTGCTGCCCTCTTGGCTCTCAGTCTTTCTTTCTGAGCCTGCTTGACTAACTGAGATGGAGCAGTATATACCCAAGGCCCTCTGGAACTTCTGGATGACAAGTCTGGCCACCTACTTTCTGGACTCCCTGGTAAAAGTTTCCGTCATCCGTGCCCTGGATGGTTTTCCTTTCCAACCAACAGTGTCCTCCCTTGTCTTGGCAACATGGCACTTTGCAGGGAGGACATTCCCACCTGCCCCAAGATCTGTCAGGTGCTCTGTGTTTGGATGGAAACAGGCCCTCTGGCTGCCCTTAGCCCTGGGGATCGTTTGGATCCTGGGATGGGTCTACTCAGGCTGTGTGATATTTGACAGGAAACTGTGTTCCTTTCTGAATGGTGCTGCCGCCGGCTCTCACCTCATCACCCCTTCCTTGCTTCTGTAGGTGTGACCCCCAGCCACAGTGCCTTTTCCATGCATGCTCTGGTGGTTGACCACTACATAAAAGGGGCCTTTTATCCCCGAGGGGGTGCCAGTGAGATCGCTTTCCACACCATCCCTGTGATTCAGCGGGCCGGGGGCGCTGTCCTGACCCGTGCCACTGTGCAGAGCGTGTTGCTGGACTCAGCTGGGAAAGCCTGTGGTGAGAGCCCTGCATCCTGCTTCCTGGTCCCCGGGCTAGGGTGGGACAAGACTGGGGTCCTGAGAGAATCAAAACTGTGGTCACAAGGTGGAGAAGAACTGATCCCACGGGGAGTTCAAGGCTGAAACTGCCCAGAGCAGGGCCTTGGGGAGAGGGATTAGTCTGGAAGTAAAAAAGGGAGGCAGGAAGAATAAAGGATTGACTGTTTCCCCAAAGGACAGTATTTAATCATTTATTCAATAGGTAAAAATAGTTATCCGGTAATCCATAACCTCCTTGAATATAGGGGCTCTATCTCTGTAATCTTTGTAGATCTTAGCACATAATCGAGGCCCAACAGTTGTCTATTCAGTGATGGAATGAATAAGTAACATGCGCACTCCAAAGGGCAGTGTGGAGGCCAGCCAGATGCCCTGGCCTCGGTCTGTAAATGGCAGGTAGAGCCAAGAATCTCATTAGCCTGGCTCAGGTCTTTCCTGCTACCTGCACAGAGGCAAAATTCCATTGTGGATGAATTCTGTGAGGGGAGGGTGTATGCAGGGAAGGACTCAGAGAACGAACAGGCCATCCCTGACTAGGGGCTGCTTGAAGAAGCATCAGGGAAGGAGACAGAGAGAGGCCCGAGAGAACAGTGCTGATGTGACAGTGAACTCACCAGAGGAATCTTGCAAGGAGGAGTGGGGGAGTGGATGGCCCAGTGCGTGCGTGTGTGCGCGCGCGCGCGCACACACACACACACACACACACACACAATCAAGGGAGAAAAAGCCAAGAGCAGTCTCTGGGACGCATGTGTAGAAGAGACCAGGAATTGCCGGGATAAAGAAGAGGTGGCTGTCAGCCGTGTGAGATTTTCTCTGATGTCCAGAGCAAGTTCTTCTTCCAGCCAAAAGAGGTTCATGAAGCAAGGTGGGTTGATGGGTTTAATTAGATTCGGTTCAGAATATTACTTGTATTTTTCAGGTACAAGGTGATGAAAGATGGAGATAAAAACATAAGATGGCTATAAAGAAAATCTGTAACTCAAGAAGTTTTCAGCCTCATAGGGGAGATCACTGAGACATAATTTAAAGTGTCAGATAGAGACACATACTAAGGATGGAGGAAGGAGGGGAGCGGTGCCTGAGCCAGCTCGTAAAGGGTGAGAAGAAGCTAGCCCGAGGTTTTGGGATGTTATTCCAGGCAAGGGGAACAGCATGTGAAAAAGTACAGATGTATGAGAGAGCTGAGTATTTTTAGACATCTGGAAGTAGTAGGTTGAACCCTAAGAAACTGCCTTTTTTTTTTAAAGTAGGCTCCATGCCCAGAATGGAGCCCAATGGGGGGTTCAAACTCACAACCCTGAGATCAAGATCCAATAGATGCTTAACCAACTGAGCCACCCAGGTGCCCCAGAAACCGCCATTTTTATAGGTCAAACATGGTTGAATATCAATCAGCTGCTTCATATGCTGCCCCCAATAGGTTAGTGAGTGCGGCCAGAGATGGGGCTGGAGACATAGAAGGGCCCAGACCTTGGAAGGCCGGTACAAGACTTGGGAGTTTATCTTACAGAGGCTGTGGTGACACCAGAGGTTTTCAGATTATTTTGGAGATAGAACTCTGGTAGCAGTGAAGAAGGGCCTGGGATTCCAGTGGAAGGAATTCAGCCCATGAACTTTGTTGGGGTCAGTGTGGAGGTTGTTGGGTTTAGCTAAAGAAAAGGGCACCCACATAGGGGAGAGAGCCAGGAAAGGTAAGGGAAGGAGTGACTTGGGCTAGGGAAAGATGTATTCACTTTGCAGTTTGGCCTGGAGCCTGCCCCCCCACCTGGACCTAGGTGGGCTGGATGACCAGGTCTGAGAACATGAAATGTAGGCTGGGAGAGATCTGTGCAAGATCTGGACCTTTCTTGGAATGCACAGAACCTCAGCCAAGCTCTTGTGCCTGCAGGTATCACTGTGAAGAAGAATCAGGAGCTGGTGAACATCTATTGCCCCATCGTGATCTCTGACGCAGGACTCTTCAATACCTATAAGTACTTGCTACCTGAGAATGCCCGCTGCCTGCCAGGTAAAGACTGCTGTGTTGCTCTTCCGAGCTCCCAACAGCACCCCTCTGGGGCTAGCCTGCCCAGCCTAGCTGGTGCTCTTGCTCCTCCTGACTGCCCTGTGACCATCCTTGAGCAGAACAGGTGAGCACGAGCATGCCGTCTCCAGCATCTGTTCCCAGCATGGCCTCTGTGCGAAGGGGTTGGGAAGCAGCTTCCCTTGTATTGTGTCACCCCCCAAAGAGCCCTTGGTCCTTCTTTCTCATTCCATTCTTGGCATATTTACCTTCTCTCCCCTATAACCTCACCCACTTTGCCCTCTCCTTTTTCAAGGCTCCATTCCAGATTGCCCATTTCTAGTTTCTCCAGATCTTAAATCATCTCTCTCACAGTTGGTGATGGTGGATAGCATCCTAAAGGAGCATTTTTTGGGTTTTCACTAAGTTTGTGGTATTAATCCTACTTTTCCCCTTAATTTCTCACTTATTTTGAATGGGAAAACCTAGTCTGACAGTATCAGTAAGGGAAGCTAAGGCCAGCATGGAGAAGAAGGTCTTCCTATAACTGTTGTGTGTTTTATTTGGGACCCAAGGTTATATTTTTTGCCTCTTTCAGGAACAAGCTCCTTATTGGGGCTGAGGCTGCAGGAGGAGTACCCTTCTGGTTTTCTTCTGCCCCTTGAGCACTGGGCTTGTGCTTGAAATCTGGGACCCAGACAGAAATAATACTCAATGCGATCATCTCTTCTGATAGACTGTGTCCAAAAATCAAGAAGCCTGATTTTAGGGGCAAGGAGTCAGTAGGCATAGCTATGGGTAAACCCTCCCTTGGTAAGTCTGTGTGAGAGGCTTTCCCTTTGTCATCGCACATGATCCTCATTGCCACCTGGGAGAGAGGTGTCATCATCCTAATGTTTACACAGGAGGTGGAGAAGTGAGGTGAAGTGACTTCCAGAGGCCACCCAGGTGAAAGTAGCTAAGTTGAGATGAGAACAGTAGTGTGTCTGACTGGCTCTTGGCCCCCTCTGGACTAAGGAATGTGGAGCTTCCAGACAAAAGGAAAGGGGCAGGAGAGCAGCCAGGCCACAGGGAACAGAGTAGCCCAGCCAGAGTTGAGTGAGATGTTATGATTTTGAAATGGACTTTAGAATGTCACATAACTAGAAGCTAGTGGTATGATCTGAGGACAGGAGGCCTGCTGGTGGGGAGCGGATCCATAGTCCAGGAGGGTAAGAGACAGTTCTAGAATAAAGGCCTCTGGCTGGGGTGGAAACAGTTCCAGATGTGGTTGGGGTGGAAACCATGGCCTTCAATGGTGCATGGGGGAGCCCAGAGAGCAGTGGGAAGGAGCTCTCCCCGCCCAGAGGGTGGGCCTGTGGTTGCTCTGGAGGAGCCGGGGAAGGTGGGCAGCACAGTGGGTTCAGTAGAAAAGTGATGTCCCGGGTTTCCTTCTAGGGGAGAGGGCAGGTGGCAGCCGTGATGGTCTCTGAGGCATGAGATGTGTATGACCCAAATCCAGCCTTCTCATCTCTTGGCCTCACTTAGCTGAGCCTCAGCCAGCATCTGTGACAGCAAAGGCCTCCCTTCCCTCACACCACATGGGCTGAGTGGGCTGAGGCAGAACGGCCAGTGGCAGGGCAGCTGGGCAGGGCTCTGTGGACTGACGGACTTTGCCTTTGGTACTTGCTGCCTGGCTCTTTCCCAGGAAATCTGAACCCTGGCCTGTCCTCTGATGGGTCCCTGTACCCTCCCCTCTCTCCCACACCTCCTCCCCCAGTAGCCATGTTGCTCTCCCTTCACTATCTGGTTACAGTTACATTTGCTGCTTTATGTGTCTTTATCTAATGGCACCAGGCCCACCTGGCAAAAAAAAAACAATCGCCCCACTTGGGTGGGGAGTTAAATGCAGCCTCAGATTAATCTAGTTTGAGAACATTTCAGGCAGTGGCAGTGAGGATGCCTAACTCAGCACACCCTAGGTGCTGGGACTCCTTTGTTTCCAGCTGCTCTGGGGTGGGGATTCTCATGGGTCTGTCTCCCTCTCAGAGACGAGAACTGGGTGGCCTCTGGGGCAGGCAGTGCCAGTTGCCGTCAAGTATGGAGGTGGGGCGGTCAGGCAGAGGGAGCCTGGGTAAATGGGAGCACTTTTCTTAATTCCACTGCTGAGCCTTGAGGAGGTTCCTGGGGATGGTTTGGAGGGGAAGTTGTCTGAGTGGGGAAGACCAGTCTGACAGTATCAGTAAGGGAAGCTGAGGCTGGCCTGGAAAAAAGAGCCTTGATGTCATCCTTGTGTGCTTGATTTGGGACCCTAGGCTCTCGTTTTCTGCCAGGTATGTGGTTCCTGGATCACATCCTTCTAGTTGGAGAAAAAGGAAAGGAGGGTCTGGCTGGAGGTGGTTGCTATTCTTAAGGGCCTCTGAAGACCTAGATGGTCTTATTCCCTGGGCTCCCCATCTTCCCCATGACCACCCCCACTGCACCTGGCTAGGGGGACCTGGCAGTGCGGTCAGCCCTGGATGCTGGGATGCGGGCCACAGGTGCCCCTGTAACTCCAGAGCAGCCCCGGGCGCCCTCCTGTGGCTCTGGAAGCCTGCAATCCCCCCCACCCCCATCAGCATGCACCTGCAGTCCCGCTGCCATCGTTAGCATGCCACAGGCTCAGAAGTGGCCTGTTTTTCTATGCTCACCCTACACAGAGCACTCAGTTCTTTGTAGCCTCTATGGGGAAAGCCAACTTCTTTCAGGAACAGTCACTTTTGCAGTAGACAGGCATCATATCTGATACCCTGTAGTGTCCCCAAGGCCTAGGAGAGGACCTGCCACATTTTAGGTCCTCAACAAATACTTGTTCAACAAATTAAGCAGAGCAGCCAGTGGGCGAGTTACCCTTCAGGCCGGTGACGGTCCTGGGAATGGGAATGAAGGATAAGACTTTGTGGGAGCCATTTCCAGAAAACGGGTCTGGGGTCATTTGTTGAGAAGTGGGGAAGCCCAGCTGCTTAGGTCCAGGGGACATCAGATGGCCCTCAGAAGGGTCTGTCACCTTCCTCCAGGTTGCTCTTCCCTCCTCCCCTACCTGAATTCTAAACGTTAGGTATCAGTAATGCTGTTCGCATTTGTTCACGTGCATCGCTTACCACGTTGAGGTGGTACTGCCCGGACGGCACATGAGGAATTATGCATAGTCATTCATTAGATGGCTTGTATTAAATGTAATACAGAAATCAAGGCTGGTAACAAAGTGGTGTGCATATGTGTGGTCTGTGTAGTGTGGAGCCCAGTAGTCTGCTCATGAACTTAAAGCCATTAGGGGGAGGCTGGAGGCAGTAAGCCCGAGACTGTCCTGCGACCCTGGGCCAGCTTAGGGAAGCTGGGTCTCCCAGGCTTCTAGGGTGGTTCAAGGTGGGAAAAGGCAGAAGAGTGGGTGCCTGGGGTTGGGTTCTTTACAGGCAAGAGAAGGAAGAGCAGCCCCCTTCCCCCACCAAGTCAGTGTTGAAGTAACAGCTGTAAAAATGGCCCAGGTGCTAGGCTGGGGTAAAGTGAGCAGGCATCTCAAGGTCAGAGCAGGAAGCGGCCACCACAGCCCTGACGCTTTGGCAGGTGTGAAGCAGCAGCTGGAGATGGTGCGGCCTGGCTTGGGTGTCTTCTTTGTTTTCATCAGCCTGCGAGGCACCAAGGAGGACCTAGGGCTACAGTCCACCAACTACTTTGTCTGCTTCGACACAGACCTCGACAAGGAGTAAGGCGTGTGTGCACATGGAGGGAGAGGGGGTTGGCAGGGGCCCGAGGCCCACAGGGCTCTTGCTTCCTCCCTTCAAGCTGGGAGAATCTGCAGCAGGATGTGGACTGAGCCTCAGCTTCGTCCCTGGGGAGGAGGGGTGTCCTTGGGGGTGATGCACCCTCCAGGCAGTGGCAGTGAACGAGGCCTGGGGATTGGTAGCCACACTCCTCCCCTGCAGAATGGAGCACTACCTCTCGGTGCCCAGGGAAAAGGCTGCGGCGCACGTGCCCATCTTCTTCATCACTTCCTCGTCAGCCAAGGACCCCACTTGGGAGGACCGGTTCCCAGGTGGGGTTTTGGGTCCTGGGGGTGGGGGTAGGGGCTGGAACAGGGAAGGGGCCTGGGGTAAGCCCGGCTCTGTGTCCCCAGACCAGTCCACGATGATCGTGCTGATGCCCACCTGCTACGAGTGGTTTGAAGAATGGCGGGAGGAAGCAAAGGGACAGCGGAGCAGCGACTACGAGACCCTCAAACACTCCTTTGTCGAAGCCTCCCTGTCGGTTGTCATGAGGCTTTTCCCACAGCTGGAGGGGAAGGTAGGATGGTAGACTATGGGCTCATGGCAACAAATTGGTGACAATTCTGCTTTTTCTTTTGGGGAGAGCAGTAAAGCCCGGAGACAGCCACGCTAGGGGAAGGGAAGGGAACCTACGCTGACAGACAGCTCAGTCAGGGAGAGCAGAAAAGGGAGGGGAGGACCTTACTAGGCCCCGCTCCCACCTCTTGGCTGCCTTTTTTGTCTTCTCAGGTGGACAGTGTGGCCGGAGGGTCCCCACTGACCTACCAGTTCTATCTGGCTGCTCCCCGGGGTGCCTGCTACGGGGCGGACCATGACCTGGACCGCCTACATCCTCACGTGGTAGCTTCCATGAGGGCCCAAACCCCCATTCCCAACCTCTACCTGACAGGTACATGGACTGCCCCATTTCTCCAGGGCCTAAGACCCTGGGCATCCCTGTCACCCCAAATACTCTGTTTTGTCCTTAGGTCCTACTGTCCCCTACAGCCTTCCACACGGGGATGGGCTGCCCCAGCAGGCTGTGGACATGGGGTGGCCTAGCTGGGAGGATGACTATGAGAGCCCTTGCTCCCCAACCCCCTTGTGGGAAGGTGCTCATGGGCCATCTGCTCTTGTCCCCTAGGTCAGGATATCTTCACCTGTGGGTTGATGGGGGCCTTGCAAGGGGCTTTGCTGTGCTGCAGTGCCGTCCTGAAGCGGAACTTGTACATAGACCTTAAGAAGCTTAACTCAAGGATCCAGGCACAGAAGAAGCAGCATTAGTTCAGTAAGCGGTGGGTCTGAGGAGTCCCATAGGCGCTATGGATCAGCCCTTGATTAGCCATAATGTCCTTCTGTCCTGTTCCTTCCTCACATAAAGCACTCTAATTTGTTTTGATTTCTGATTAGAGGTCTGACACATAGGTCACAGTCCTTAGATCACAGTTCTCAAGCTGCGGCTCTTCCAGCTGGCCGATGACGAGCTCTCATACCTCTAACATGTCCCTGCTTAAACACCTGGTGTGGGTGGGCCAGTGACTTGCAGATCCCGTCTTGTCAAGCAGTGCTTTGCATACCACACGCCCATACCTCCCAGCTCCGAGCTGTCAAGAGTCAAGTATTCTTTTGGTCAGGTGCAGAGAACCTTCAAAAGCGTGGGCCAGCTGTCCCGAGGCTTCTCCTCTCCCATTCTCCATGCTGTGCTGCAGGAGCTCCACACAGCTGAGGGTAATGGGTGCCTGAAGAGGCTTTTGTCCAAACTTGGGCATGGTTTTGGTTGTGTTTCCATACGTTCAGAAGCCCTCAGATCCCATTTTTGTTGGCTCCAATGGCTCTTTCAGAGGGTCGAGGAAATGCCTATGATGGGCTTGGTGTGGGTGGGGGTGTAAAGACATTCGCCAGCAAGGTATATGTTAGCATATCCAATTCATACACAACAGGCCCTAGGTTCGTCTTACTTCCAAGGTGACACTGGGTCTTCATTGGGTCTGTGCCAAGATATGTTCATGGAGCTCAGTACCTGAGCCTCAAGGTTTATCTTCCAAAAATCCACAGCAAAGGGTAACATTAACAGTGGGCACAGGACTGGAAATGACTTCACCGGGGTTGAAGCAGGCTGAAAGAGCATTCCCGCCAAGGGTATAGCAGAGGACAATCACAGAGGTAACTGTAAGACACATTAGCCAGCTACCTCCTAGACCCAGAACATGGGCTGCCTGGTAGAGAGCAGTGCAGCTAGAAATCAGGATCAGAATGTGGAAAGCTACAGAATGTGTGCAAAGGCCTGGGATGGTGTTCCTGTTTATTGGTACACACGTGCAGATTAGATAGGAAGGTTAACAAGGCTTTAAAAAAATTGCCTTTCATTTATATTAGGCCCTACTTCTGTCAATTTTATTACCATTTTAATAAATGTAATGATTTTGTAGCTTTAATATTTGAAGTTTATTTTGGTTTCTGTGCAATGATACAAAGCTACATTGAAATGGCATTCAGAGGAGCTCAGTAAAACATTATGTACTGAAAAATACTTATCATTAGACCAAATAAGCTTTTAAAAAAATAAAAGTAATTATATAGTTAAATTAAAGCTGAAAATATAAAACATTGCAAAAACAGTGGTACTGTACTAATCGGGTAAACAAAAAAGGGAAACAACTTCAGTCATTTATTTAACATGAAAAAATTCTGAACTAAAGGAGTATCTACAGTGAGGAGGCTGGCTTTTTGGCAGCTTGAAACTACACAGCTCAGACCTAACACCGTTACAGAGGAGTTTCTCAACAGGGATATTTAGGAAATTCACATGTTTACTTGTGGGACTAGCTAAGATTCAGTCTTTCTCTGGACGAACAGTTAAATGAAACCTGAAAAATCTCTTCCCAGGATTCTTCCTTAAGCAAGGCAGTGTCCAAGACAACCTTCCCAGCAAGATTTTTCAGAAAACAGCTGGCAGAACTAAAGGGTCTGGTGTCTAAAATACTCTCCTCCCTGTTCAAATGATTCAGAACATGTGCAAAAGCGTGCTAGCTTTCATCACATATACATAACAGCTTTGTGTATCAAGTTACCCTGTAAAAACAAGGAGTAGGCTTCCTTTTTTTGATTTAAATGACATGAAGTAGAGGAAAACAATGAGAATCACCATCAGGGGAATTAAAGAGGTTTATAATTCTATCACCAAATGTTTCATTAAAAGCCATCACGGGAAAAGAAATGTCAGCATTTATATAGCTAGTTGTCCGGTCTTTCTGAGTTGTTACAGCCTTTCTACATAGACGGGCCTTCACTCCCCCCCGAGTCCAGAAGTGGATTCTTTAATTCCACTCAGTAATCTGTAGCAGGAAAACAAACCCATCTATTGACATCCACGACTAAAGCTTAGATTCCTCCTCATAGAACTCACCCTGCAACCAAAAGCTGGGGCAGGAAAAGCAAGCACGTAGCTGTCTGGATAAGGGTGCCTCTCCTGGCTCCATGTGCCCCCCTCCCCTCACCGGCTTGAAAGACATGCCTTAACCAGTTCACCCTCCTCCACATCATCCCTAGAAAAACATGCTTCCAAGAGTTCATCTTCAAAAGGACAACTTCTGAGGAAACAAGTTTTCCACCGGGGTGAGAGAGTTCTTTCAGTGTAACTTCTAAAGTGAAACTTAAATTCAATCGTACTCTTTTAGCACAAGAAACAATACTTCTTGGATGCTCAAAAAATGGAACTATGTGGACTCCACAGAATACTTATTTTGCATCCACTTGGTGCCAACCCTCTTGGTTCCTGAAACCAACCTTTCTGTTCTCCTCTTTACAAGCAAAACCCACCAGAAAGGGACAGCAACCAGTAGCCAGGAAGAGCTGTGTGAGACCTTACTTAGGTTACATTCGTATGTCCTAAACAAAGAAAATGTCTCCTTTGCAAGGAGACACTGAACTGAAATGCCAGGGAATGTCACTATCCTGTAGGCAGATATGCAGATGGTGCCATAGGCACTCCTGGCAAGCAGCTTAGTTTTTTGGGGGGAAGAGACCAGATACAGACATCAGATAATGTCTGCCCTTTTTTGCTGGAGTTGCAAAATTTGTGATTGGCATTATTAAGAGTTATTAGAGTAGAATGGAAAGAGCCAATCCTCTGTGGTGGGGGCAGTGAGGAGGGTGCGTGGAAAAACCTGAGTTGGGCCCTGAAGGAAGAGCTGGGGGAGACAAGCGAAAGAACAGAAGGGAGTGCACCTTAACCGAAGAACAGCCATGGGAAGAACGGCCAGGGAATAGAGGACACAGCAAGAATAAAAAGGCACCGAAGCCTAGATGGGCCTGTCCAGAGGAGCCTTTGGCCTGGAGAGGATGCAGATCTACACAGTCCTGAACACCAGAGTCTATAAAAGCTTGCTTCTCTAAGCCACGAGAGGTAGATGGGGGAACCATGGTTTTATGGAATGCTAGGAGAACCTGAGAGAAGATTCCCTAGATAGAGGAAAGCATTTTAAGGTTGGTGCACAGGCAGAGAGAATGATGCCAAGAGCATTCATTCCTTCCTTATCTCCATAAATCTCAAGTCAAAGCCATGCTCTGTTTTAAGCAAGGTGCAAGATAATGTGACAACATTCTGCAGACCAGCTTCCTCAACAGCACAGAATTCATCCCACTGCCCTCACTTTCCACATTCTTTTATTTCCCTGAGATCAGCTATTTGATTTCCGTTTTTTCTCTGCAGAAACAACTCTCTCCGGGCTATTATAGGGTAGCACAACTAGAGCAGATTTAAGGAAAACGTCCAACCACAGCAGGATCCAAGACACTACCTCAGTTGCCCCTGAATTTCTTAAATTTTAGTAATGTCTGACATGGGCTGGAAGGAGAAATTTTACTAATTACTCTTGGCATTTTATATCGATCAGAGAACCATAACTAGATTAAGGTAAAAGAGAGTACAGTTAGTTTCTGATTACAAGACTGTTTTGTCTAGTTTAGGCAACAAAGGCAAAGCAGAGTTTAGGGGAAACCTTTCATAAAAGCCTTTTGAAATAATGCAGATCAAAACCAAAACCCTCCTGCACATCTTCTTATGCAAAGCCTGAGCTTACCCTATTTTAAAAAGTTTGTTACAGTTTTGAGTATAGAACAAAGCGTTTCAATAATCATAACTGTATTTTAAAAAATCTATAATGGGAACCATGGCTTTAGAGCCTTACTCCCAGAATTCCCAAGTTCAGTCAGTACAACCAAATGGAAGTTGACTTTGTCTTAATAAGAAAATACTGGAAAAATGTGAAGAACTTACTCTAGACGGGTTGGACTTAACAGGCAATAAAGCACATTTTAAAAGCTGTTTTGGTTTGCTGCTGGAGCCTCTCAGGAGAGTTATGTGTTAAAGTCGCCCTTTGCCCATCAGCATTCACCTCTTCATCTCTTGTAAAGGGCACAACACCCCAAAGAGGCCTTGGTACAAGAGCATCTCATCCTGCAGAGAGCTTTCCTAGGTCTACAAAGATAGTAGTGGGCACAATGCTATTTTCAAGGGATAACTACTAAATGGCCAAGACCCCAAGAGAAGGCAGTTGGCAGCAGTAGCCTGCCTGGGGCTGAGCTCTCCCTCTGGTCACAGTTGGCTTCCCACAGGCTCCCTCTACTCACAGTCAGAGGACGAAAGGATGGAAGACACAAGCAGAGATAATGGGGACACAGGAGTACAAGGTCACCAAAGTGCAGGTGCAAAAATCAAAGCAATCCCCTTGCCTCTGCCAGCCCAGACTTGCCACCAAATCCTAGAGGAGGGGGTGTCTCTTAGGTCACAGTACTTTTTTCTTCATTTTTCTCCATTTAAAAACATCAGCAGGGAGGACAAAGTTCTCAAGAATGGAAAAATCAAATCTGAAACAAGAGCAACACAATTCATTGGTAACATGAATCTTCTTCCACAGGGAATATACCTCACTATGATCTTGGGGGGAAAAAGATCTCATTGGGGAACCTGGGCAGCTCAGTCAGTTAAGCATCTGCCTTTGGCTCAGGTCATGATCCCAGGGCCCTGGGACTAAGTCCAGCATCAGACTCCCTGCTCAGTGGGAAGCTTGCTTCTCCCTCTCCCTCTGTCCCCTTCCCCCTGCTCATGCTCTCTCAAATAAACAAATAAATAAATAAATAAAATCTTAGAAGTCAGTTTGAAATCAAACATATACCAGAAAGATGCACATGTGGTGGAAGGAATATGGGAATCCTGGCTTCTGCTTTGTGCCATTCTGTGTTGTTCTGAATTGTTTACATGTTCTTTTTATTAGAAAAAAATGAAAGGGAAATAAATTCTTAAAGTCAATTATCTGGAACGGTACTAGGCCAGGGCTAAATTGTGAAGCTGACCTACTAGGCTAGTTAGCAAAGGTGTTCTGAGCTGAGTGGCTTATTCTGGTGCTGGTATGAGCTGTACATGTGAACTGTGTTCCCTTTAGGAAGTCAGGCCACCAACCACTTTTTACCAATGTCCTGACTGTCCCTACACAAAAGGGGAAAGGAAGGGTGAGTGCTGGCAGCAAAAGACAGTGGAAGTACCCTGCTCCCACTCAGACAGGCTGCCTCTGGGGAGAGTATTGCTCAGCTCCTGCATTGTGGGGCGGAAGGAAGCCTGTTTTCTGACAGGCCTGGGTTGGGCACACTCAGGAAACCTAGTCCACAGTGCTTAGTAGGGGTGATCTGGGGAGCTGCAGGCCTTTATGTTTCTGGACTCATTTGTATTCAGGGAGTGTAGTCTAATGCTTTGCTACCTAATGCATGGTTCCCCAGCATTTGGCATCACCTAGGAACTCCTAGAAATGTAGAAACATAGCTTCCACCCAATAGGTAAGGATTCAGATTTTTCTTTTTCATCACAATTCCCAAGGTGGTTAAAATCTGTGAAGTGCTGATTCAGTGCAAAAAGCACAGGACAGGTGTCTACAGACTTGCCATCAGGTCTTAATTTTGCCACAAACTTGCAGTAGGAACTTTGGGGGCGGGGGGAATCATGTTTCTGGGCCTGACTTTCCTCATCTGTCGAGGGAAGGAGCTGATGTAGAACATAAGAAGGAGGGAGCTGATGTAGAACATATCTAGCTCTCATGTTGCAGGCATGTATATAATGGATGTCTCTGCTCTGTGGTCTGCAAAGGGTGGGGCAATGGCAGCAGCACCCCAGAATCAGCTGCTGCCTCCATGTCAAATGCAAGTGCACTGCTGGGCCTATCTGAGGCTGCATATGTCTCCCACACGCCTGGGGCTCCCTTCCTTACCTTTTGGTCCAAACGCTGGTAATCACTGGCCTTTGGGCGCCGAGTGACTTTAGATCTTTTTCCTTCTAGGACAAAAGCAATAATCTGGGGAAAGGAAAAAGAAATTAACAGGTGACTCTACAATGGCATATTTCAGTCTCTAAAATCAGAGGTCACCACCTGATAGTACATTTCTTAATGACCCTGACAGTGAAAGAGCAGTACAATCACAAAGAGGCCTCTTTAAATTATAAGTTTTCAGGAGGACAGGACCTCCAGTTACATCAGAATCTTTTATACTGCCAAACAGGAAATGACAGATGAAGGAAGACTGTTCTGGGCTTTAGCTTGTGGGAGTCTGTATGATTTACTCAAGAGCACAAAGATCTGCCAACTTTGCCCCCGACAGCTCTAGGATAAGACATTCCTTTTTTCCCCCCACAAGAAATAATTATTTCTTATCTGCAAATGTATTTTTTCTCCTTGTTTAATTTTAACCTTACCATTTTCACATCTGAGGTTTCTGTGTGATGGGCATTTGGATGTAGCCTAAGGAACACACCATACTTATTAAACGTCTTTCCTCATTCCTCACAGCCACAGGCAAACTGACATCATGAACTGAACTCTCCAGTTTCAACCAGGCTATAGAATCCACTGAGTTCTTAGGGCTCAATGAGAAATGCTGTCATTTTCTCACCAGAGTGGTTGCTAAACAACAGATATTACTCCACACCAAACCTTGCTACCACAGTAGAAGACGAGTGTCACCATGCAATTTCTGGCCATTCTTCTAATCAGAAACTCAACTGATTGTAGAAGATAGTCCTGGGTTTTCTGCTGTGGCTGTCAAAGACTAGGTTACCACTCTTTCTGCAGATGGAAGAAAAAGCTTGGGAAAGGAAACCAGAAACGATGCACCATGTTCAGAGTGGAAAAAGGAAGGTAAGTACTCTACTTACAGACTGTCAGGTACTCAGGTTCTCTGAGGCAGTAAACGATCTAAGTTTACGATTACGGGAGGAGACTCCAATTAAGGTCAGATCATAAGGTCCTCACTTGGCACCTAGTACAGCAGCAGAGGGTACTCAAAGGAATCTGACATGAAAGAAGATGATCTATAAAATGAGAGTAAAAGCCCTAGCAGAATCTGAGGAAAAACTGCAGTTTGTCTTAAAACCCCCAGTGCTCACAGGCTGATAGATATTGGTGCACACACCAAGTTTTCAGGATGGAGGAAATCCCATTCCTCTTCTTAAGGCAATTCTTGACTTACCTTCCGTTTGTTGTGATAGGCAATGTAGAGCACAGCAACAAGAATGGCTGCAGTCACCAGATAGGCAAAGAAGTGGCTGCTCTCTGCACTAGCACTTCCAAGATTGTCCTTAAAAAGGTCATCATTCTCCCTACTCACGGAATCTAAAAGTGTCCCTTCATGGTTCTCACTGGAGGCAAGGCCAGGCGTTTCTCTCTCTCCTTCGGGTAGTGAATTTTCAGGCTCTGTATCCCCTTCCTCAGCCTTCTTGGGCTTCACATCTATAAGCTCTGAAGACTTGCCATCCTTCTCCTGCTGTGGAGAAGTGGAGTCAGAGTCTGGTAATACTCTCTCCTCAGATTCACTTCTAAAAGCATGCAGAGAGGTATCTTTGCCGGCTGGCATGTTTAGGTCAAGCTCGGTGGGCTCCTTGTTAGGAGAGGATGGGTTAGAGACCAGCTTATCAGGACTGTCTCCTTTGGACTGTGGCTCAGGCTTCTCATCGTTAGGGCCATCTCCCGTGGACTGTGTCTGGGGCTTCTTCTTAGGGTCCTCTCCTGTGGACTGTGGCTCAGGCTTTTCCTTGTTAGGGTCCTCTCCCGTGGACTGCGTCTGGGGCTTCTTCTTGTTAGGGTCCTCTCCCGTGGACTGAAGCTCAGGCTTTTCCTTGTTAGGGTCCTCTCCCGTGGACTCCATCTGGGGCTT
>RCUC01124162.1:0-13980 GCA_003697995.1 Taxidea taxus jeffersonii | reverse complement strand
GGACAAGCAGGGGCAGAGGGAGAGGGAGAAACAGGCTCTCCACTGAGCAGGGAGACCCACGCGGGGCTCGATCCCAGGACCCTGAGATCATGACCTGAGCCAAAAGCAGATGTTTAACCGACTGGACCATCCAGGTGCCCCTATTCCTGTTTCTCCTGACATTGGACTAAGGGTATCTGCCTTGGGGTTTGTGGGGAAGCTCATGTGGGATGATATGAGGAGGTACCCAACAGAGGGATACATCCCTCTTGTGGCCATTGGACAGTGTGGCCCCATGGCAGCAGCCCTCATGGCGTGTCCTGGTGCTATCTTACAGGGCATGAAGGAAGGGGGCGAGAAGCCTTGGGGAGCGCGGAGGGCCGACAAGGCTGGCTGGATCAAGAAGAGCAGTGGTGGCCTCCTGGGGCTTTGGAAAGACCGGTATCTGCTCCTCTGCCAGGCCCAGCTGCTGGTCTACGAGAACGAGGTAAAGACCTGCCTGGCCCTGTGGTTGGGGGTGCTGGGAGAGGGGGCAAAGCGATGGCAGCCCAGGTCAGCTGGAGGATCCTAGAACTGGCACTGGAACACCTGCTCCACTCTTGACGTGCTGTGTAACTGGATTTGGTTTGAGACCTGACTCCTTGGAGTGCCTGATCTTCTCTGGGTCACTGTGGTGTGGGGACAGTATCTCTAGGTACAAGTCTAGGGCTCCAGGATGATGGGCTCATTGAAGCCTAAGTGCACAGGGACCTGTGTGTCTCCTCACTGTGCGTCTATACTATAACTCCTTGTCATTGGGCTAGATGCCACATAAGTGAATGTTCCAGAAAGCTAAAGCTTGTTCCATTCAGCAATGAGAATAGAAATAAAAGTTTGCGCTCATGCTTGCTTTGGGGCTCTTCCGTATCTCCCATATGAGGCTCGTAGTAGTCCCATGAGAGTGTCATTATGTCCCAGAGGAAGACACTGAGGCCCTAGGGGGCCAGTGACTGGTCAGCATCTCAGTGAATGAAGGAGTTGGGACCCAGACCAAATCCAGTGCTCTTTCCACCCATAGATTCTGGTAAGTAAACTCTAAAGCTTTTTTTTTTTTTTTAATTTTTTAAAGATTTTATTTATTTATTAGTTAGAGAGAGCGAGCCAGTGAGCGAGCACAGGCAGACAGAGAGGCAGGCAGAGGCAGAGGGAGAAGCAGGCTCCCTGCCGAGCAAGGAGCCCGATGCGGGACTCGACCCCAGGACGCTGGGATCATGACCTGAGCCAAAGGCAGCCGCTTAACCAACTGAGCCACCCAGGCGTCCCTCTAAAGCTTATTTTTGTGGAAATTGGCTGAAATATGTTGAGTAGTCTCTACCTTCTTCAACAGAAGGTGTTGGACTAAAAGTGAGTCTTTCTATGGTAGCTCCAAGTCACTTATTATTAGATTAGTCCATCCTGCCAGACTGTACTTTTCAGCTTTTCTTTTTGCTTTAATGTCAAGCCCCAGTTGCCACTTCTGCCGTCCGTGTGCCTCTCATACTCCTCACAGCTGCCCACATCAGGCTTGTGCCCCTTCCCATTTTAGCAGGCTCAGAACTTGAACAACCAAGGATGCTAAAATTGTGTGTTAAGTAGGAGTTGATAAAGCTTTAGGGTGAAGATCTGAGGAGGAAACGTAGCTTTTACTTGTAGACGTCGTTTGTGTCCTGGGATTGAGGCCATCGGAAGGCCCATCCATGGAAGATGGGCTATCCCTGTGTGCCTTCGACAGGTGGAATGCATGGGGCAGAACTGGCCTAGAGGCAGAGGAAGAGGGATCCTGCCTGTTTCCCACCATCCTTTCTCAGCATCCCTCAGGTTATCTTGGCAAATTCATAACTGTCCCAGGCCAAGAAAGGTTGGGCAACCAGATCTAACAGTTTAGAGAACTGCCTTTGCGAAGCACCTTGCCTTTCCTGCCCGGGCTCATGGAGTTGGGGTGTCAGAAGCAGCTAGAGGAGGGCAAGGGAATGCAATGTGCAGACAGTCCCCCAGATGTTCTATACTGCTGCTGTTACCAAATTAGGATGTGCTGTAGCTGCAGCCGGGGGATATTTTTATAAATAAAGGCAGTTGTCACAGCTTCCTTTGGTCCCAGCTGCCACAGGAGTTGAATGACAAGCCCCCAAGCTGTCAGCCTGTCAAGCAGTGCCAGACATGTCCTGGGCACCCTCTCCACATCTGGCCACAACTGGGAAGTGGGAAGGATTTCACATCCCATAAACATGAAACCTCTAAATCAGGCCTAAAAGTCACTATTAAAAACCTCTGTGCAATTTCAAGAACTTCGCACTTGGGGGTTAGGGAAGGTTGGCCCAGGAGCAGGAATTGAGAAATGCTTATGAGTTCAATTCCTTTTTCTGATGTCAGGAACTAGGCGAGTGCAAATGGCTCTTGGCTGTTTCTTTACTGTCAGTGAGGCTAACATTCCAAAAATGCTGCCCCCACCCAGTGCCTGCTGGTTTATCCATTTTTCTGAGCTGCAGAAGGGCCAGATGATTCAGCGTTTGGGGTGGAGAGGAGACCCAGGTCAGGAAACCCTGGGGAGAGCCGGGTGGTGGGGATAGACTGACTTTTTGTTCCCAGACAGAGGAGGGTATGTTTGGGCCTATAGTTGTCCAGTTGAGGGAGGCCTGTGCACATGGGGCAGATGAGCTCCTCTCTCTGGGTCCAGGCATCCTTCCCCAGGAAGCTTCTTTGGATGCAGGTAGGAGGAGACCTGTTAGACCAGAGTCTCACCGTGGGTCAGGCATTCAGTCCAGCAAACTAATCCAATATGTGTCCCTCTTGAAGGCAGCCTTTCATAGGGTGCTGTAGAGGGAACCAGACACATATGCAGCCCAGGGTAGACAGAGATGCCCAGCAGGGAGTTAGGACTTCTCTTCCCCATGGCAGGGTGGCCCTAGCGCCTCATTATAGTGCCTGTGCCTGGCAGGTGCTCTGTGGGTGGGAGACCTCAGGAGAGGGAGAGCAGCAGGGCTCAGGTGTGGGGATGTGGCAGGGGGCTTCCTGGAGCAGGTGGATATTACTAGCCCTGTGTGGAGTGGAGGAACTCAGAAAGGCTTGGAAACTAGGGATTGGAAAGAGATGCTTGGAAGCAAAAATGAAAAAAGACATTTAACTGAACCTGGATGGGAAAGATCTGGTCACCCTGGCCAACTGTCTGTTCCCCTTCCCCGGACAGCCCAAACAGAGAGCAGGTCAGTGGTTATCGCCCTTGGCTATACAGTCATCTCTTTTGAAAAATACAGATGCCTGGGCTCCAACCTGAGAGGTCCTGATGAAATTGTTCTGAGATGTTGCCTGGGTGTTGGAGTTTTTAAAGCTCCCAGGTGCTATTGCGGTTGAGAAGCTCTGGTGTAGAGCAGAGGTTCTCAAACTTTTGCATACAGCAGAATCACCTGAAGTGCTTGTTAGTGGTCAGACTGTAGGGCCCATTCTCCTGTGGTTATGATTCAGTGGGGATGGGGCCTGAGAATTTGCATTTCTTTCTTTCTTTCTTTTTTTTTTTTTTATTTGACAGACAGAGATTACAAGTAGGCAGAGAGAGAGGAAGAAGCAGGCTCCCCGTTGAGCAGAGAGCCCGATGTGGGGCTCGATCCCAGGACTCTGGGATCATGACCTGAGCCGAAAGCAGAGGCTTTAGCCCACTGAGCCACTCAGGCGCCCTGAGAATTTGCATTTCTAACTAGTTCTCAGGTGATACTGCTGCTGGGCCCAGGGCCTCACCTGGAGGACAACTGAGACACAGTGACCTGTTGTTAAGGCATTGATCACCAAGCTAGAAACAGCTCTGACTGGGAGACAGGAGGTAGTTTTGCATTTGGCCCTGCCCTTTATATTTGTGTCTGTGCCCATTGAGCAAATCAGTTCACCTCCAGTCCTCATTCTCTTCCTGTATATAGTGAGGCAAATACTGGGGCTCTAGGCTTTTGTGAAGATTGAGAGCCTCAGGAGAATCAAAGAAGCAAAAGTGCCTGCTAAGTGTCAGGGCTTCTTAACATATGCAGATTATCATGGAGCGAAATCAGGGCATTTCCTCTGCAGACAGTTGAGTCACTGCCTCTCAGATATTCCACTAAAAACTGCAGAGCACCAAGGCGGTCCCTGGTGGGTGCTCTTGCTGGCTCTCTGAGTGATGTCCAAGTGCAAGCATGTCTTTAACTTGTTGGCCAGCATCTAGGGCAGCTCACCCCTCCATCCCCCACCTCCAGGGTTTGCTTCTTCTTCCCCAGATGCTCAAGGGTGACAATGCAGCACACTGAGAAGCTGTTCCAGCTGGGTCTCCCCTGGAAGAGGAAGGAACTGACCACCCCTGAGTGGGGAGCTGGTCCCAGGCAGCTTGCATCAAAGGCACCTGGTGGGTGGAGACCCCATGGAGAAAATACTCCAGTGTCAGGGCTGGTGGGCAGGAGTGCAGCCCAGCCAGTGTCCAGGGGTGGCCTAGAAGAGGCTGCCCACTGTCTTTTTAGTGATGAGGCTTCAGGGTGGCAGGTTAGTGGGGGGATTGCTTTTGAAGGAACTCTCACCCTCTCCATTGTGCAGGCCATGGAAAGTGGCCTCCCCACCTAGCCGGGGGTCAGTGGAGGAAGACGCCAAGTGGGGAAGTCAGTTCAGGATCATTGTGGTAAAGGCAGGGCATGCAGCTCAAATGCGCCTAGTTCACACTTCCCTCTGTGGCTCTGCCTGGAAAGATTTTTCTTTTTTTTTTTTCTCATTTTGTGACATCCTGCTCCCTCTTCTAGGCTCTCTTCCACAGTTCTCTCTGTGGCCTCTGGGCCTGCATGGACCCCCAGGTGTCCTTTCCAAAGTCTCTCCATTTTCTGCTTTCTCCTCCTTTGGCCTTAGGCATTTGAGTCAGCCCTGCTGCCCACCTCCAGCCTGGATGCCCTGTATCTCATGTGGATGCTGAGCCTTGAGGGTACCCTTCCAGTCAGCACCGGCCAAACACTACCTACTTGCTAGGGTCCAAATACCACATCTTGGTGATTGACTGGCAGCCCAAGGTTGCCTTTTGACTGCGTGATGCCCTCACTGACTGGGATCGGGGTCTGAGGTGGAACCTGGGTGTTTGAGTGTCTGGCTCTCACCGATTCATGTCTTCTTTACCTCCCTCCCTAGGATGAGCAGAAGTGTGTGGAGACAGTGGAGCTGGGCAGCTATGAGAAGTGCCAGGACCTGCGTGCCCTCCTCAAGCGGAAACACCGCTTTATCCTGCAGCGATCCCCGGGGAACAAGGTAGGGCTATGCCCACTGCTGCCTGACCTCCCTCCGGGCCAGGGTAGGTTTGGGAAGATCACCCCCAGAAGGCTCTCTAAGGCAGGCCAGGCCCCTGGATATAGCCTCTGGAGGGTGTCTGGAGTGTGGCTGAGGCTCAGACCCAGGGGCTGCCACAGGTTGGATCTTTTACTCATTTTGGCCTAGAGTCTCCCCAGCCCCTGGTTGATGCATTTAGGGTACTGCTGAGATGTCTGGTCCCCTCTCCCCTTCCAGGCTCTGGGGCCTCCTTCCCAGGCTATAGTTGGAGGTGGAGCCCTTGGCCTGCTCCCACACCCTGGACACATGATGCTCAGAGCTGAGATAGGAAAACTGGGGAATGAGGCCTTCAGCTTGCCAGGCGCACAGTATCCTGATGCTGTCTGGGGCAGAGGGGAAGCTGTGACCTCTACTTCATCTCAGGCCTTCGTGGGTGGGCCACCCCTCCTGCTCCATCCTGGACTCAGTGCTCAGAGACCTGTAGCCCCCCACCTTCCCTCCCTTTGCACTTTCTGTTTCTTGGCTAGAGCTGGAGAAGGTCTCTTGCCTGGGCGGTTCTTCCCCTGGGACGCACTGTGTGTGCAGATGAGGTTTTCTGTTTGCACCACATTTCTCTGGCAGGGAGTCTGGGTGGGTGTTGATGCATGGTATAGTTTCACAGATGTCAGGAGGGAGTTCACATTTGAGGCTGGCGTGTACAGCACCTCTGCAGCTCGCACCCATCTGCAGCTGGGCCACGCCTCACCCCAACTCCTGCATGTCATGTGGAGCCTCACAGAATGAAGCTGAGTCACAGAGACTGGGGGTTGGGAACATCTGGTCTGGGTCTGCTGGAGGCCATTCTGTTCTCCCCCAGCTTTAAGGGCCAGGAGCCTAAGTCCTCTGATCCCCAGGGCTCTGGGCCCTGGAGGAGGCTGTGATGTGTTACTCACTGACCCTTTGTCCAACTAAGAGGGGGGTGGGGCACAAAGGCAATTATGGAGCTCTGGGAATTGGGGTATGAGTCCAGGTTTATGGTGCTGTGACAGTTCATGGGGCTGGACCCTGGTTTCACTTGACATCTGCTGCTTAGGGCTCTTAGGAAAAGGAGAACCATATTTTGGTCTTTTAGTCCTATTAGCCTTCTCCCAGTTCTGGAGACCTACTTTTCTCTCTGAGCAGGCATTGTTGTGTTTGAGTGACATGCAGAGCACGTTATGTGTGGAGGAATGTGTGTGTGTATGTGTGTGTGTGTGTGTGTGTGTGTGTGTGTTTGTGTGTGGAGGAGTGTGTGTGTGTGTGTGTGTGTGTGTATCTATCTCTTTATATGCAGGTGAATGTTCACCTGACCATGGGTCTGTCTGGGTCCTTGTTTGTCTCTGAGTGAGCTTGTGTGGATGTGGGGGGCTAGGGCTGTGCTTGTCTGTCCTCTGCCAGTGCTGTTGTGTGGGCTGCCTCCTTTGCCCAGCTTTAACAATCAGCTGATGGTGGGCTTAGGCGGGTTGGGCCCAGTTCAGGGTGGTCCATCACCTTCAGAGGGTTCAGAGGGGCCCGTTTGTGCAGCTGCATTCTTAGCTGCTTTGGCCAACACCCTGCTTTCCATCCCCCAATCCTGTTAAGAGTTCAGGTTGGCTCTAGGTGACTCTGGGAACAGGATGATAAGTCGGGGAGATGGGGCTATGGAGCAAGTAGTGGGGGTGCAGGATGGTGGGAGGACAGTACATCTGGTTCCACTCCCCCTGGCTCTCACCACCTGAGAAACTACAGAGAGCAGGGCTCTCCAGAAATCAGATAGTGCACCGCCCAGAGCACCATGTCCCCTGCGTCCTCTCACCCTCCTTTTCCTATCGCCCTGGGTGTTCCCCATACTCGGTGAGGCCACCGGCTGGCTGGGAGGTCACATGACCCTGGCAGTCTGGTCCTGAGGCTGCCCTTTTTTCCCCCTCTAATCAAATAAACAAAGACTCCAGTGTCTTGCATGTCCCTCTCCCCCTGCCTCCCATCCCCACGCCCTTGCCATGAGGTCACAGGCAGACGCTGCCAGGAAGCAGGGTGGCCTAGCTGGGCCTTGCTGCCCTGCTGGTCTCGGCCAGCTTGGCCCGTTCCTCTTTCCTACTGCCTGTCTCCCCCTCCCACTTTTTTCCCCCCTGTCATTTTGTCCTCCCCCCTTTCCCAGGTCATGTAGGCCTATTCTGTGGCCAGTTCTGTTAGCTGTGAAACTCCAGCAGCTCCTGTGGCCCTGGGGCTTCTTGGAAGCACTTGAGAAGGACCTGTGCGGCCTGTGGCTCTTTGGGACACAGGGCCAGGGGTGGGGCAGGAGGAATAACTTCTTGGTATTCCACTTGTGCCCATTCTGGTCCCCCTTGCGGGATGTCTGACTCATAGAGCCAGGATAACAAGGTTTTTTAGAGTGGGACTGGGTCTGATTTAACCTTGTATTCTGTCTCCCAGCGGATCCCTTTGGCTAGTATGTAGGTATTCCGGAGGCCTTCTCTCTCACGGAGCAGAAGAGAACAGAGGCTGACCCCCTGCCAACCCCTGAGCCTTTTTCACGTCGGCCCGCCGGTGGGGAAGGACTGCAGCTTGGGTTGGGCACAGTGGTTCTGATCTTGTCAGGCCCATGCATTGTGGGTTGGTGGGACTAGCACACTTTTAGCTTGACTCCCAGGCCAGTACTCTTTCTCTGCCCTGCTCTTGCTCCATCTGTGGCTGAGTTCAAGTATATGCCTCTGCAGCTCTCCGGCATGCTAAATCCTGCACTACGCAGGGGCCCTACCATCTCTGGGCCTGCGAGGAGGAAGAGCAGTTGGGCTCCAAGGGGCTGGCCCTGGGCTGCCTTTCTGACAGCCCCTGTCACAGGGTTGGGTTGGCCTTTGCAGAGCCTGGATGTAGCCACTGTCCCTCCCTCAGCCCCCTGCAGCCCTAATGGCTGGGCTAAGAGGCAGTTGCCAAGGTACCCTGGGGTTTCTGACTTAACTGCAGATCTGCTGCCAGGATCGAATTTACCCTGGTCATGCAAATGAGCATTTGGCTGTGCCTGGCATGGGGAGGTGGGTGGGACCCAGGGCCCTGCCTGAGAAGGAGGTGGCAGCCAGGAGGAAGTTATATAACGAGGATGCTGCGGGGGCCAGGCGGACTGTTGTGTTACATAACTTAGAGGGTGGCAGGAGGGAAGGCGATATCTAACACGGGGGTGGGGGGGGCAGGCTGGCAGACTTCCCGACCAAGAACTAGGGCATCTTGAGGTCAGAGTGGGCAGTGGCCCAAAAACAGGGCAAGGGAAGGAACTGTAGGGAACTGTAGGGAACTGTGGGTCAGTTCATTCATTTATTGGCTCATTCATTCAGTAACAGTTTACTGAATACCTACTGTGTGCAGGGCCCTGGCTTTAGTCATGTTTAATTCCCTCAGCATTGCTTTGGGGCAGGCATGACCCCTTTATCCAGATTAGGAAACTGGGACTGTTTTGTCAGAAGGCAGGCAGTGGTGATAATTCCTGTTGAGCACTCTGTGCCGAGCTCCAGAGTTCAACACTTGAAATACACAGTTGATCTTTACAGCCCCATGAGGCAGGTTGTGGCGGTCTTGACCTTTTACAGATGAGGGAACTGAGGCTTAAGGTCAGCCAGCTGTAAGTGGTGTTCTGTCCAATTCAGAGGCCCTAGTGTGCAAAGTGGCCCCTTCGTGTGTGTGGCCTTGCTACTTCTATATTTCCTGTCTGACCTTGGAGCCAGACAGGGAGGGGGCTCTCTGAGCTGCCCTCTGATGCTTCTTTTTTCCCAAGATTTAAATTTCTTTTTTTATTTTTAAGTAGTCTGTACACCAATGTGGGGCTCAAACTCACAACCCTGAGGGATGCCTGGGTAGCTCAGGCATTTAGGCATTTGCCTTTGGCTCAGGTCATAATCCCAGGGTCCTGGGATCAAGTTCCATATCCCACTCCTTGCTTAGCAGGGAGCCTGCTTCTCTCTCTGCCTGCTCCTCCCTCTGCTTGTGCATATGCACTCTCTCTCTGACAAAAAAATAAAATCCTAAAAAAACAAAAAACAAAAAACACCAACCAACACCTCACAACCCTGAGATCAAGAGCCTCATGCTCCACTAACTGAGCCAGCCAGGTGTCTCTCTGATTCTAATGTATGAGCTGGGAGCTCCTGCCTGAGATGAAAAGGGACTGCTGGGGTGGGGTGGGGTGGACTCAGGAGTCATGGGATTACTTTAGATGACCTTGGCCAAGTCCCATCCTATCTGTAAGCCTCTGTTTCCTTATCTGTTCGATGAGGGGGTTGGAATTGAACCCCAGTGCCCTTTCTCTTGTATGGTCTATGATTTAAGGGCAGAAAGGAGACCCTGGGACTTTTTCACTTGGCCAGGGCTGAATGGGGGGCACCTGGGGAGCTGCATGTGGCCCTGGTTCCAGGAGGTCTTCACCGATGGACACCCTTCATACCTGTCACCTCTGTTACTGTACTCAGCCTGGTGTGGAGGAACACCAGCATAACTCTTACTTCATGGAAAAAACAGGAAGCTGGTCTGGGGAACTTAAATGGAGTAAGACCTGATGTTGGCTCTTTCCACAGGGCAAGGTGGATTCCAATCCAGATCTCTGACAGCATCATGCTGAGAGCCAGCCCCTTCTCTGCTGGATCTGTCCCCACCTTCCCCCGCCCCGCCCAAGCCCCATGTCAGACCTGTTGTGGGGGTCATTTCAGTTTGCTCCTGGCCAGCTGTGCTAAGGCAGACTTTGGGATCTGGGATGGGAGGCTTCCTTAAGACCCCAAATATAAATTCTGTTAAACATCTGCCATCCACTCCATCCATGCTCCCTGCAGGTCAGCGACATCAAATTTCAAGCAACCAGTGGGGAAGAGAAGGAATCCTGGATCAAAGCCCTCAATGAAGGGATCAACCGAGGCAAGAACAAGGCTTTTGATGAGGTGCGATACGGTCCTGTGGATGACTCTGTGTCCACTTTCCCACCATGTATGATCTCAGAGAGGATTCTGCCTGCCCTACCTCAGACAACCTCTTGATTATGTCACTGCTGCAAACACTGGACATCTGCTATTGTTACCTCACTTAATACTCACAACACCCATCAGAGTAGTGTATCCATTTTAAGGATGAAGAAACTGAGGTGTCAATAAATTAGATAATTTGTTTTAAATTAAAAAGTGAGTAAGTGATAGATTAGAATTTAACTAGTGGCAGCCCTGCAGCCTTTCCAACCCAGACTCAGCTGAAAACAGCTGGTGGGCCCAGCCCAGAAAGGTCTGGTGGGGCCTGAGCTGAGAGCTTTCAGTCAAGTCTAGGCCAGGCTGGCTCTGGCCTTGGGCCTCCCCATCTGTCGGCAATGACCAGCCAGCCCCCCTGTACTGTAGTGTGATCTGTGGCAACAGTGGCTATGATCAGGCTTTCATTAGGCAGGGTATCCCATGGGCCCAGATCTCCTAGGGAGGATTTGTCTTTGACATCATGGATTCACAGCTATTTGGGTTAAAATGGACCTGGGGGCCACCCAAACTGACCCTTTAGATTGCAGAAGACTAAGACCTGAGGGAAGGAATCTTCCCAGGCAAGTCTCTCTTAACACCTAGGTCTCCTGATTCACAGCCATGACTCCTATGTCATGTTTTATGAGACTGCATTATGCTCAGCTCTTTACTAGCTGGAGAAAATATCCCCATTCTGTGGGTGAGGGGTGATGGGACATATAGATATTGGGGGCCACCGAAACAGCTGTCAGCCCATGGACTTGGAGCAGTCAGGAACAGACTGTTGAACCTTGCCAGGGTGGGTCTGACCTTGAGCCTGACTTAAGGGTTAAAGAATCTTAGCCACATTCTCCATCAAGGACAGGCTGCACTGGGGTTTACAGTCTGGATTTCCCATGCAAATCTTTCTTACTTTGGCTTCCCAGCTATTCCTGACTGTCTTTCCTTACCATCAGAGAGGATATGCTATCCTCTAGACACCCTGGCCCAAAGGGGTGGAGGCCCTGCCCTTTCCTGGGCTCTTTGCTTTTCCAAGGGACCTGGGAGAGTGACAGGGACCATTTTCTGGAAGCCAGGCACCAGGGGATCACCGGCCTTCTCCCCTCTCCCTCAGCTGAGCACAACAGCTGCCTCAGGGCTGCTTGTATGTATTTGCAGTAAACTGAAGGGCAAGGGCTGGTAGCCCAGATCTAGGCAGGAAGACTGAGGCAGAGAGGAAGAGCCTCCGACTGCTGAGAGATGACAAAGGCAGTGTAGCAACAGGAAGAAAAGCAAAGTCCAGACACAGGGAGATGCCTCAAAGAGAGGGCCAGTGGTGGGGCCCTGCCCTCTACAGGGAAGATGCTGGTGTAGACCCTGCCTCTGTGATGGGTTAATGCCTGGGCATTTCTTCCTCTCCCTGCCAGGCACTGACCTTATTCCTTCTTCCCAGGTGAAAGTGGACAAGAGCTGTGCCCTGGAGCACGTGACACGGGACCGGGTGCGTGGGGGCCAGCGGCGCCGGCCACCTACAAGAGTCCACCTGAAGGAGGTAAGACTTTGCCCCCAGCTTAGGTCGGAGATCATTTGAGTTGGGGATCCCAGCTCCTTAAGGTGGCAGCCAAGCTCGGGCCACCTTTTTACCTGAGGACTCTTGGAGTTGGGGCTTCCTGAGTGGTATGCAGGGTGTGTATGTGTGGAAGCACGTGTGTTATATGTGCATGGGGAGGAGAGATGCCTGCTTTGCTTGTTGAGTCTGCACACTGGCCTTATCCAGAGTCAGGACCCGAGGGAAACTGAGATCCTGAGGCTAGGCCCTGCCTCTCAGAGCTTGGCTTCCACCTGGAGAAAAGACCTGTCTGCAGACTGCTCCAAGCAGAGTTGTGTCTAACTTCTGTACAGAGGAGGGCTCTGAGAGACAGGAGGGCTCTCCAAGCAGGAGAGACCATGGAGGGCCCACTGGCACTTGAACCAACCCTTGAAGGATAGGAAGGGTTTCAGTTGGCAGACTTGATGTGAGGGAGCCCTCTGGCCAAGCAAATGACCTGAGCTGAGGTAGGAGAGTTTGGGGTATACTGAGTTCTTCTTCTTTTTTTTTTTTCTTTTTTAAAGATTTTATTTATTTATTTAACAGAGAGAGAGATCACAAGTGGCAGAGAGTCAGGCAGAGAGAGGGGGGGAAGCAGGCTTCCTGCTGAGCAAAGAGCCTGACTCGGGGCTCGATCCCAGGACCCTGAGACAATGACCTGAGCCGAAGGCAGCAGCTTAATCTACTGAGCCATCCAGGCGCCCCTATACTGAGTTTTTCTGATGGGTAGATGTGTCTGGGAAGGTGGGTTGAGGGTAGGAAATTGTGGAGGCCTTGAATGCTGGAGCTGGGGATAGAATGCACAGGGAGGTACATTCTAGTACCTCAGTTGAGGTCCAGGGTGCAGTGGGTTGGGTTGAGGGAGGGAAAGGCAAGGAGCCAAGAAAAGGGAGAGGAGGTGGGCCCTCCAGACTCCAGGAGGGGATGAAAAGAGAGGGCATAAGGAGAGAGACATCGGGAAGCAAGAGCCATCTGGGCTTGCCACTGAATACAGCATTAGGGGAGGCAGACCAGACAGAGGGGAGGGTGGTCCAGAGGTGGACCCAAGCCTGCTGACTGGGTGAATGGAGGCCCTGGGAATAGAGAGTTTGGGAGAAGTTATAGGCAGGGTGAGGGTTGTGTTACAGGCAGTGTTGCTGATGGGGGTGGATGTTGGGGGGAAAGATTTTGGAGGCCAGGGAAAAACCTCAGCAAATGCTACGTTTGGGGAGTGAGACCAGGCAGTAGAGAGCCAGGGAAGAGGAAGCCAGAGAGGCAAATGGCACATCCAGAGAGAAAGAGGACACAGGACGTGGGGGTTATCAGCCAGGTTGGCAGCCACAAATCACAAAGGCAGGACTGGGGAAAGGGGTGAGTGGGGACATTTACTGCATAAATTTTCTCAGAAGAGGAGTTGGCTTAGGTTTGTCAAAGGGAACAGAGCTGGGGGTGCCAGAGGGAAGGGGATCATGGTAGGGAGGAGAGAGAAGGAAAGGGGCCAAGGTCATTGGAGAGTTTCTTTCTGAAATGAGACAGCCCATTCATGCCTGTCAGCTGAGGGAATAAAGCCTGCAGAAGGAAAGACTGACATAGCCAGAGAGAAGGGAAATGACTGAGGGGGTGGGCTAGGTGTTAGGGGAGGGCTGGCCTTGGAGGGAAAGACCCTCTGAGAAGAATTCAGGGAAGGACTCATGTCCTAGTGACTGAGTGAGCATATGTTTTGGCCAGGTTACCTGTGTGCTTGGTAAAAGGAAGTGGGGGTCCCAGCCAAGACCCCCACCACGAGGGACCTTGGGAGAGGTCTCCTGCCCAGCCCTGCTCCAGGGCCTCTGAGGCTCCCTGGGAGGGTCTCCATCACCATATGGCTACTGGGTGTCCCTGTGGGTCCCTGGGGCAAGGTGAGGAGGCAGCTGCTTACTTGGTGCAGCTGTCCTCCTGTGGCGGTCAGCTGTGGTTTGGGACCACATCTGACACCATGAGGAGAGTAGGCACTGGCTGGAGAAATCTGGGCTGGAGGGCTGGCTGTGAGGCTGGCAGATCAGAGAGCAGTCTCCAGGGAGGGGAAGCAGAAATGAGTGGGCTCGAGACAACTCAGAAGACCATGTTTGAGGGGGGCCTGGGTGGCTCAGTGGTTTAAAGCCTCTGCCTTCAGCTCAGGTCATGATCCCAGGGTCCTGGGATCAAGTCCCCCATCAGGCTCTCTGCTCC
>RCUC01124161.1:0-38310 GCA_003697995.1 Taxidea taxus jeffersonii | reverse complement strand
GGCTGGGCTGGGCTGACTCCAGGAGGCAAAGGGCTCCTTCAGACTCCCAGTTCCAGAGGCTTCCCATAGTAAAGTGAGTGGGAATGCTCCCTACCTTTTCCTGAAGTATTGTAGGAGGGGTCGATGGCATAATAGCCCGGTGTCTATACCTCAGACGACTATGGGATGGTGGGGAAACAAGCCAGTGAAGGAGGGGCTCTAGCCCTTCCCCATGTTGGTCCATGTTGGTCCATGCCTCCTCTGTTTTGAACATGGAAGGCTGCGTCGGATCCTGAGCCCATTCATCCATTCCTTTGTGGTTGTCTTGGTCTGTATCAGGCACTCTGCCTGGAGAAAGCCACAGTAATTCCAGGACCCCATGGTGTCTGTCAAGTCCAATGAAAAGGGGAAATGGGACTCCTAAAAACGAAGACTTAAACTAGTTCACAGAATTTGGGAGAAGGGAGGTCTTCAGAATCAGTGTGAGAAAACGAGTAAAAACAGAAGCAAAGACAGAGCCGCACTCGCTGCACTTCTTATCTCTAAGAATTGGGCCTGCTACTTAAAAAGGGCTGACTGCTTTTACCTCCCTGGCCTTGAGACATCGGGGGTGCTGGTGATGGAGCAACCCCAGCGGATGGGGCACTGAACAGACTGGAGAACGTTCTACAGAAAATTCCAAGTCTGCTGAGGAAACCGGAATCATGAGGTAGAGCCCACTATAAGCTCAGATGCAAAGACCTTGACCTAGAATTTCCCAGGTCTGTGTCTATCTTCTTCACTCCAGCAGGAGCACCTGGAGGGGAAGGAGTCTGGTCACTCCAGGGCGGATGCTTCCTTTCCTTCTGAGGGGGAAAAGATGGGCCTAGGAGGAGGGCTGGCCTGGGCTTAAACCATCTATATCATCCTAATGTATCTGCCTGATTTTTCTAAGCATCAGAATCATCTCCTCCTCCCCCTCCCCTTCCTCCCCCTCCTCTTCCTCCTTTTTCCCCTCCTCCTTCTCCTAAAATGTAAGGCGCTGGCAGTAACTGGCAGTTCACTTCCTGCTTTCCTCTGAGCTCCAGTGCCCCTTGAGGTGAAGCCTTTCTACAGTTTCTAACCACCTTCTGCCTTGATACCACCGTTCTTTGCGTAATCTCCAATACAATTTTCTCCTGATCCGCTCTTGGCTCCTTGGGGCGGGAGTCGTGACTTGCCCTGCAAGTACCCCACGAACCAGTGTCTGGCAAACACAGGTGATTGGAAAACACCCGCCTTCCGCAAGGATTCCGAGACGTACAGAGCAGCTCCGAAGGCTGCGGAGACGCAGAGAACCCCGCCCAGGCCGCGAGGACCGCAGGGGACGCGGGCTGTAAGCGCGAAGAGGCGGGGGACCGGGCCACGTCCGGGGCCGGCTCCGGGAAGCCTCGGGCGTCTCCGCTCCCGCCTGCGTCCAGCCAGGCGAGTCAGAGCCGCTGGAAAGCCTGCAGCTCCCCGCCCCGCGGCGTGCGGAGTCCCCGGGGACCGCGGCAGGGACCCGGCGCTCGGCTCAGCGGGCTGTCCCGGGACGCGGCGCAAGGACGCTCGGTTAACCTCCTGGCTCGCTCTGATACCGAGGCTGCATCAAGGGAGGGATCCCATGCAAATGAGGGCCAGTGTCGCGGAAGGCTAAAGACTTTTAATTAAAGGAAGGCACCTGGAGACCCAGCCGGTGGGAGGAGGGAACTAAATAGAGCCAGTCGGCCGCCGCGGGGCGGGGAGGGAGTCGGCCTACGCGGGGCTCGCCCTCGTCCGGGCCCCAGCCCACCTCCCCGCGCAGAGGAGGCGTTTGGAGGAGAAGAGGGGCCTTTCTGTCCTTTGGAATAGCCCTGACATTGCGCCGCTGGCCCAGCGCCCTGGGACCCAACTCTCAGACCCCAGAATCAAAATTGTCTGGAGGAAATAAATGGCCCCAAGGGATCAGGCAAGTGGGAAATGGAGTTGGACTCCCAGAACTGCCAGCATCAGGACCTCTCTGCTGCGTAGCCGTAGCCGGAAATTCCAGGTAGCCCTGAGGCCAAGGATAACATCTGGGGGAGCCTTTCAGAGGGCGTGCTATTTTATTGTCATCATCACCCCTAAAAGCTTCAAAGCGCTTAGCAAGCCTTGTGTCATGTGCTTTACTTCTCTCGTCTCAGTTAATCTTCAACAACCCTCAAAACATAGGTGTTCTAATTAGCCCCATCTCACAAGAGAGGCAATTGAGGCCAAGTCACTTGTTAAGGCCCTCCATTGATTGGTAAAGCAGAGCTTCCAAGACTATCCAACTCCAAAATTCAAGGTCCCGGGACCCTTTTCTTTTGGAATAAGAGCACCCAGAATGGCAGACATGGCATACGGGCAGCACCTTGGACAGCATCTACTACCTTCTTGGTGCTTGCAAAGTAGGTGCTCAGTAATTTTAATGCTCCTCCCAGGCTAAAGATTTCCTATATTAAGACCATGCACGTGCTCCCAGACCTAGTTCTTTTTCTAGCTCTGGTTTTATAAATGCTGGTGATGAACCGATTCTGATTCATATGATTCACCTTATGTGAGGAAAGTCTGACCCTAGGTTATCTGATCAACCCTGAGAAATGACAACACAGCGAGGGTAATAAGTTGAGGATAACCATGACCAGTTTGATGATTACCACTTGCCGTTATACGAATCGTAAAACTAGAAGTAAGATTTATATGGGAAGGCAAAGAAAACTTGAATAGTCAAAATAATTTTGTATAAAGAAAAAAGTTGTAGGATTCCCATTACTCAATTTTAAGAATTACTATGAAGCTACAGTAATGAAGACAGTATAGTATTGGTAGATGGAGAGATACATAGATTAGTGGGTCTTGGGAAATCAAAAATGGAGTCATATGAGTATGTCCAGCGGATTTTTGACAAAAGGGCAAAAGCAGTTCAGTGGGGCAAAAGGGAGTCTATTCAGCAAATGAGGTGGGAGAATGGACATGCATATGCCCAAAAAAATTACCTCTAATAATTGTAATGCTCCTCCTCCCTTGCCCAGACCTTCTTTCATATTTGAGTGGGTGGAGGTGAGGAAAGGGGAGTGTTCCCCTGGAGAATGACTCTGGAGAGATAAAATTTGGAATGCAAAAATCACCTACTGGGCCTCAAGAGCTAGGGTTATGGGCAAGGGCCCCTCAGGCACCTGGACACCAGCCCATAGAACAATATCTTCCCACAAAATAACATGGCAAAGGGTGAGTCCTGTTTATTGTCTTTCCCTCTTTCTTTGTAGAAAGCTGTGCTGAGAACTGGAAAAAGCAGAACTGGGACCTCTGAACCCATAGGGAGTACCTCGGACCCAAGGTCATCCTGGTTTACCTCAAGCTCCCTGACTCCAAGTCGCCTCTTATCACTTCTCAGACTTTTGGCTAAGATCAAGTGTAAATTCCCCCTCTGTTTTACTCTCTACACACTGGGTGCTCAAGGATCTTGCAGTGTAACAAGGAAATTCCTTATTCTCCTGTCTGTTAAAAATCAAGGTTTTTGTGTCAACCCAGCTGAAAGTTACCGCATCGTGTCATCTCCATTAGGGTCACCTGTAAGGAAAAAAATAAATGACTCACGCTTGGTGGGACCCTCCTACAGTCACTGAATGGCCTTTGGAGTGACACCTACCTGTAAGCTTTGACTGAATGCTCAGAAGGTCCTAAGCCCTGTCCAACTCCTCATTCCTCCAGCGACAGTAACAAACACATTCTTGTGGTACAGGCCGATATTTTATAGATTTCATTTTGTTTAAGATCATCTACAATCGTATATGACAAGCATGATCATCCCCATTTTATAAGTGAGGGACCTAAGTCTCGGAGAAGTTAAGTATCTTGCCTAAGGCCATTCAGCTTAAAAGCAGAGAAACTGGGATGTACTCTCAGACAGCTTGGCCTGGCTCTCCAGAAACTTTCCCCACCATATTATTTAGTCTGGCAGGTTCACCCAGAATTTAATAGCCCCAAATCCTTGTCTTGTGAAGTGCTCAAGTTCTTCGAAAGAAGATCTCCTTCCAAGAGAGGGCTTCATGGGAATCCCTGGACCCAGTCATGACAGGAGGAAAACCTTTGAATTTCTAGAATATCAAAGTTAGTGATCAGCAGTCTTCACCACCCAAAGCAAATGGTAGAAGACAATGGTTAAAGTCAAAGTGTCACCAAGAGTCGAACAGTAGTGATGTTGCCAGTGTCTGCCATTCTTCGTGGGTCTAAAACCCGGATGGGCTTACTGCATGCTTCTCACTTAAATACTTCTTCCCGGCTCTCGGACCAGACCAGAGCAAATGGGTCTTCCAGAAGAGACCCCCCTCCCCTAAGACCTTTGAGACAACACCCTCCCCAGTTTGGAGCCCCTGTAAATCAGATCCCCAGAAAGGCCTGGCAGAGATGGAATGGGGTGTGTCTTGGCAAGGGGACCTGCATGTTTAGCACAATGACCTGATTGTGTGGCTTGTTCCAACTCAGCAGCGCTCTGGTCACATGTCCCCTGGGCAGCAGGTGCTGTGACCTTTGCCCAGAGATTTGGAGCCCTTGGTGGCAGGGCTGAATGCCAAAGAGGAGGAGGTTGGCCTGGCTGTCCCCCCCGCCCTTGGAACCTAGGGGAGGCAGCTCCCTATACCCCTCTGATTTGACCATGGTCAGGACCAGAGCCCAACTTCCACCTAGATTCTCCTCCAAGCATCCTCAGATGCCTGGAACAAAGAAGGATTTCGGCAGGCAGGTTTCTCAGGTAAAAAGTTAAGGGCTACTGAGTTTCTGCCTCTACCACCAGCTGCCAGGAACCAATGAGGGGCATGCGTAGCTGAGACTTTGGCCCAGTGTTTGTCTTGCTAACCGCTGTGTGTCCAGTGCCTAAGCACCACTCGGTCACAATAAAGTCATTGTTATCCTTGCTGTTACCATTCATTTCATCAAACCCTCATGCAAGCCCAAATGTTTACTGAGCCCCTCCTATTCACCAGGCACTCTTCTAGGCATGGGGACATGAAAGTGAGTGAGACCAATAAGCACTCCCTGCCCTCATGCCACTTATCTGTTACTGATGTGGGGAGGGGGAAGGTGACAAACAAATAAATACATGATCAATACAATATGTCAGTGGCAGAGAGAAATAAAGCAGAGGAACAGGGATAAAGAGTCAGGGAGAAGGTTGCAATAAGGGGGACTGGAGAGGGGTTCAGTGAGAAGGTGGTTGGGGCCAGGACTTGGAGGTGAGGCAAGCATCAGGCTCAGTGAGTGAGAACAAGCCTGGCATGTCTGAGGAAGGTCAAGAGGCCAGTGTGGCTGGAGCAGGATAAAAGAAGAGGAGAAGCAAGGAGATGTATGAGGAAGTGACAGGGTGGCATGCGTTGATGGAGGAGGACTTGGGAGCTTTGTCATTTTCTCCGAGTGATCAAGGGAGCCACTGAGTATGCATTGGAACATATTAGAATCTCATGCCAGCATATATACATAATACAGTATATACACACATACATTATTATTATATATAGTGACATATACTATAAATATATTTGGTATATTTCACATGTAGTATTCTCCACTATTATATAGCCAATATACATATAATGCATAGTAATAGACATATGAACAAATGAATGTATTAAATGAAATCATGGATATGACAGCATTTTTGCTATATTATATATACATATATATACATATTTGCTATAGTGTATCAGGCTACAGTATTATTACAACCTAAGGGTTTTCAAGATGCTTGCACACACAGTGGCTCCCAAGAGCCAACCCAATGAGATTAAAAAGGAAGATATCCTTAAGCACTTTGTATGGAAAACAAGAGAACTTGGGTGTAGGGGCAGTGAGTGTTTTTTGCTCATGGCACAACTCTAGGAAATGCTTCTCTAAGCTATTACTTGGGAGCCGGTCCCGTTCCAGCTTCTATATTCTTCTTTATGGAGATGGTTACATGAAGGCCCAGAAGCTGTGTGACCTTCCCAAGGTCCTGCTGCCTCAGTCCCAAGCCTGGCACCCAACTTCCTGTCAGCCTGTGCCCTTTTTTTACTGCACACATAGAGGCAGACACACCTTGTATACCTTTCCACCGCAACCTTCATCCCACTGAGCATCTATCGTTCAGCCGCAGGGGGGGCTATTGGTATCCAGGTCCAGATGGAGTTTGAAATCCAAAACCCTGGGCAACTTGAGGCACATGCCTCCTCCCTATCTCATCTGTCAGCTGGTCTATAACAGTCTGAGTCCTGGACCCACATCTCCATCCTCTCTTGTCTGATCTGTCATCAGACAGAGATTTCCCTTAGCCGTTGGGAGGTTTTGAGGTGAGAAGAGCTAGATCTGCCTACAGCGGTTACAGCTTTTGGGGGACCCAAGATCGGAGCCCCCCAGAGGATGTAGGAAATTAAGCCAGGACTAGCACTTATATTCAGTCTGGTCTTCGTAGGGCTGCAGCCTGTCACCACCAGACCAAGGATGAAATCGAAAGTCAAGAGCTGACTATGACAGTATTTCCACAACCCTATCTCCAGCATTGCTTCTCTCCAGACCCAATGTTCCCATCGCCGCCCCCCAAGGGGAATCATGGGAACACAGTCTCTTCCAGCCTGACCCTTGTCTGCCTCCAACCCACTGTCCACATTGCAGTGAGGAAGAACTTTCTAAAACATTTAGAATACAATTTAGAATATATTCAGAATATATTTAATATTCTATATATGTTATATAGAATATATTTAATATTCTAAATATGCAACTTAAATATATTTAAATATATTTAGAATACTCTGAATTCCTTAACATGCCTACAGGACATTAGTGAGCTAACCCTGCACACATTCTCAGTCACATCTCTCAGCCCATACCACACATACACACACACACACACACACACACACACACACACTGTAATTGTATTTTATTTCCCACTACAGTGAGCCCTGTCCCCTAAATGTGCCTCGTGCCCCCTGGCCTCTGGACCTTCATATTGTGGATTTCTTTCTGCCCATACCAGAATATTTGACCTCCATTTCCTCCCATTCCTCTATTTGCCTGGTTGATTGCACCTCTTTCTTCCAATATCTGCTTAGAGGTCCCTTCTGAACAGCTAAGGCTCTGTGAGGTGCCCTGCTCTGTGTTCCTCACACCTCCCTCTCCCCACTCCAGCCCCTATCATGGCACATAACACACCTCCCTGCAGGAGCCTGCCTCTTTGTTCCATAAGGATGTGATTCTTATTTGGGTCACTACTGTGTTCCCAGGTCCTAGTAGATTGCCCAGCACTTCATTGAGGCTCAGTAAACATCTGTGCAACTAAATTCATGGAAAGGAAGGGAAGGAGAGAGAAAGGCTCTCCTGGTGAGGTAACCCTCACATTACACTCATCATCCTAACTGCTTCAAATTCATCATCCTTCACATTTCTCCATTTCTTAACAGTCTACAGACCACTTTCACAGAACCTTACTGTTACTGACAGGATGTGAATATGATAGGCATTTCTTTTTACTAAAAAATGAGGGACCTGAGAATCAGAGTAAGTGAGTGACTTTCCCAAGATCACATAGCTCAGGGCAAGGCTGTGTCACAAACCCAGTTCTCTCTGATTTTGAGCTCACAACTTGTCGGGCTCTGGAATGGAGAGACTGAGTCTCAAGCATGAGGGACCAGCTTTCTCTTAATTCCTGAAGGAAAGACTGTAATGGTGAATTCAGTCACCCCATCTGATCTGTGAAGGTGGCCTTGGGATCCCGGGGGTTGCAGTGAACTCTCTCTTCATTCCCCATTTAGTTCTGAGCAGTCAGGAATGTTCTCAGGGGGAAGAGCATTCCCCGGTCAGGACGCCCACCCTGACTTCTGTACAACTTCGTCCCTGCCTAGAGGATGACAATGACCCTGTATTAGGAAACCTCACAGGTACCTCCCTTCTTACTCTGCCTGACCTGCTTACCTTCCATCTTTAAAGGAATATTCAAGAGCAATGAAGAGAAAAGCCAAACTAGACTGCTGGGAAGCCAATTAGTCCTGCCTATTTTAAAGTGCCCACCCTGTGCCCCCACGATTCCATTTCTCATCTCCCATCTTGCCAGGAAAATATTCACACACATGCAGAAAGAGTTTGTTGCAACCAATTTTGATAAGAAAAAAGGTGGAAGGCAAAAATACATGGAAAGGGAGACAATTACTTAGATGCTTTCAATCCATATTTTGGACTGTGATTGAGAAGTTCAAAGGTAAAGCTATGTCCTGACATGTAGAAATGTTCAAGACATGGCTAAGTGAATAAAAGCAACTTGCAGAGCAAAATTCAAAGACAGTAGGCTACTCTGTATGCTGAAACACAGGCTCCTAAAACAAAGGTCATAATTTCTACCGTAACAGACATAAGGTACGAATAGCGAAGTTCTGGAAGGACAAACATTAAATAGATAACAGGGTTACCGCTGGCTAAAGACTGGAGGATAGGGGCCATTTGTCATTACTGTTTGAATTGTTTTTGATATATTATTCATGGAAGGAAGGAAGGAAGGAAGGGATGGAAGGAGGGAGAGAGTGAGGAGAGAGACAGGGGGAGAGGGAGAGAGGAAGGGGGATGGAGAGGGAGGATGGAAAGAAGGAAGAAAAGAAGGAAGGAAGGAAGAAAGAAAACTAGCAAAGACTCTAGCTTTTCAAGAAAGTGGCAGTTAGGTCAGACGTCACCCACCGCAAAGCTCAGCCTGGAGAGGCAGAGCTCTGGAAGCCACATGCCAGCCCTCCTAGGAATGGTGTCTTCTATTCCAGACTCCACTCTCTGGATCCCTAGGAACACTTTCTGGGAGGAGAGTTCTCAGACTGAAGAACTTGGCAGGCTCCTCAGGCAATGGAGCGGGTTCTGATCCATGAGTGTGGTCCTGGACACTCAGAAGATAGGGGTCAGGACGCCGGGTGAGCACACATCTGCAGATGGCCAGGAAAAGGAAACAGCTCACGTATGCCGCAGGAGGACCAGCTGTCCTAGGACCCAGAATGTTCCGTCCTCCTTCTCTGCACTCCCCTCCTTCCATGACCACCTTTGGTGTTGAGTATTGTGTCTTCTGGTGTTGAGTATCATAGCAGTGATGCCATACTCAGCAACAGTGGCCTCTATCATCTTCACTGTGGCCAACATTCACGGAGTACCCACTGTGTTCCAAGCACTTTATCTGACTTAATCACTGCAATATAATAAAAGAGAAGGACCATTAATAGTCCCACTTCTCAGATTCAGAGACTTGGGCTCAGAGAAATTTGATTGGGTAACTGGCACCCATCACACAGGATGTGTGCCCCTACAGGAGTGTGCCAGGGTTCAGCTTTGGCTGCCAGACCCCCAGCCCTGCAGTCATGACTCCTACACCATCTGCACTGTGGAGGAGGGTATCAGGATCCAAGTGGGAAAAGATCCTTCCCCAGGACTCTGGGCTCTCTCTGTTGGAGTGAGCCCTGAGGGACATGATTCTACTTGAAAAACTCAAGTCTTGACCAGAAGACAAGATCGAAGTCTGTAACTGACAGGGAGTGGGGAGGAAATAAACAGAAATCAGCAAGACTGCAGCACATAGTATATGAGGTTCAAAGGAGACGAGCTTAAGATAAATAAAAGGAAATGCTACCTTATATGAAGATGACATGCCTAAAAAAGAAAAAAAAAGAAATAAAACAAAGTTTTGAAACTTGCATAGGTTTAAGGTCTGCGGATCTAATGTAAAACATTGAGACTGCCATTGTTAACACTTACTTAGAAAACACATTGTTAACATTTGCTAAGGGAATAGAATGTAAATGTTCTCACCAAAAGAGAAAAAAAGAGAGAGAGAGAGAGGAACATGAGGGGTGATGGATGTGTTCATTAACTAGATAGTAGGGACCCTTGCACAACATATACACACATTCACCATGATGTTCACCTGAAATATCCTACAATTTTATTTGTGAATTATACCTCAAGAAAGCTGAAAAAAAAAGAAAAAGAAAAATGTATAGGTGGATGATTCCCTCAATCTTGCCACAAATGGGTTCTGTGTCTGTGCTTTGCCAAATGTGTGAGAATTTCTTGAGGGAGAGGTGGAATGCATTGTGACCCCAACCTTTGCTTTGTTTTTTATTCTTTCATTTACCTGGCCTCTCTGAGGGCCAAGGAAGCCTCGGTCTCATCACTAGGGGTCAAGCCCATCGGCCACAGGTGGTCCCTGAAACTGACAAACAGGACTCATTTTCCAGTTTGTTTTCAAGTTTGTTCCAACAGCCTTCTGGAAGCTACATAGCTGTCCACGCCCTTGAAACATCCCATGGGGTGGCAGAGAGAATTCGGGCTCAGGTTTTCAATTCCCATGAGCCTCAGTTCAGATGCTGACTCTGCTGCTCAACAATGGGGTAACCCAGGGCGACCTCTATGCCCCAGCTGCCTCAAAACTCAGTTTCGCTGGGTGTGTGTAAGGCACTTAATAGCCCCTAGCATTTAATGATACCTTGTAAATAATAGTAGTGGTGGTTGTTATTGGAAAGAAACCCTATGCTTTGCATCCCCTCAAGGTGAGAGTGTATCTATCCTTTCGTGGGGGCCACAGAACAAGGATGGACATATTGCTGGGGCACTGGAGGAGAGATACAAAAATCAGGGTCCAAAGTTGTAAACCCTCAGAGTTCCTCCTCCAAAAACAAGGAATCCAGGGGCTTAGAGCAGAATGCAAGGAGTCTTGAGTCCAGCCAAGGCCCAAAGTGTGGCAAAGCGCCCAGGATTGCTCTGTTCAGAATACGGGCAGACTTCCAGGGGCCAGGCAGTGAAAGCTGGGGGCAAAAGGCATCTGAGATCTCTGGAACTTTCTCTATCCCTCAACCTCCCCCAATCCCGACCCTTCTCCCCATCCAGCAAGGTCCCTTGGTCTTTTCATCAGGGCCCCGGGCACCAAGGGGTAGGGGAGGCCATGCCCTGTTCTGTGGTTTGTTTTTTGTTTTTTTAAAAGATTTTATTTTTATTATTTATTTGAGAGAGAGAGAGAGCATGAGAGGAGAGAGGTCAGAGGGAGAAGCAGACTCCCTGCCGATCAGGAAGCCCGATGTGGGACTCGATGTGGGACTCAATCCCGGGACTCCAGGATTATGACCTGAGCTGAAGGCAGCTGCTTAATCAACTGAGCCACCCAGGTGCCCCCTGTGGTTTGTATGAACAGCAGGAACCTCTGGCAGTCCAAGGCCACAGACAAAGCCAGCCTGGAGTCTGATGAAGAGCCCTGGGTCTGGGTTTTTTCCTTGGCACCTCCCCAAAAGCCGCTGTCAGGAAGGCAGCCCACTCCAGTGCCCTGGCACTGGCCTGAGAAGATTCTTGGGCCCTGACTCCTGCGGCTCAGGGCTGGACCAGGAGCCTGGCCAAGGGGAGGGCATTCCTGTTGAGTGAGCTGCTCTCCTCTCTTGTGGCAGGAAAGTTTTCTGGCCATGAGGGTCTGACCTCACTCTGGCCACTCCTTGGGTTCCAGAACCTTCCTTCCCAAGTGGAGGGTGGGCAGGTGCTGGGGAGTGGGAGGAAGTAGGATGGGGTAAGCAGAATTTCCAACACTTAAGGCAGGACCTGGATCGCTAGTGTTTATTTGGTCATTGAGTCGTCAGCCACCTATCAGCTGGGTAACTTTGAATATTCTACTTACCTTCTCTGGGGCTCAGTATTATCATCTGTAAAATGGGTTGCAAAAGGACCTTGCTAATTATTTGTAGCTTTGAAAAAAAAAAACTCTTAAAACTAGAAAAAATTAGACGTGTTATCCTTGTAAACCTTGCTCCTGTCCTTTCCTTCTGTCACCTTCCACTCCCCTTTCCCAGTGATGTTCTTTCCTACACAGGGGTCCTCCAGATACCCCAGGTACAGTCACCAAAAGGCTGTGAGTAGGCAAAGAACTTGAAAGACACATGCCCAGGACGTATCTCCAACCCAAAATCACCCAGACAAACACGCCGTTGGTGGCTTTTTCCAAACTGCCTTGCACACACTGGCCTTTCCTCTCACCTGCCAGGACCTGTATTTCTGTTTCTGTGTTTGGACAGCCTGAGGGGGAGGGGTGGAACAGAGGCTCATTAATGATTGATTCTCCGCCAGGGCCGCCAGGAGGCCTCTGGGCAGGCTGTCAGCCATTTCCTGAGGTGTGGGGACAGGGTAGAGATCCCACAGGGCTGGAGCCTCACGGGGCAAGCCTGGGAGGGGGAAAGGCAGAGCCCAACCTGCAGGTGCCCTCAACACTTCAGCCCTCTGTAAAGGGGAAGTCTCGAGTCTGGGGGCTCTGCCTAGTGCTTGCTGGCCCTCCCCTTCTGCCATTGGCTTTGCTCCCCTTTTGGTGGGTCAAACCATGCACTGTTTCCCTCACAGACACCTCCGCGCCCACGGCAGCCCACCCCCACACACAGCCCACGGACTCACTGGCCCTTTCCTGTCCCACGGCTCACCTGTCCATTAGCCCGTGGTTCACAGGGCTGTTAGAAAAACTCCTGTTGCAAACTTTGGGAAGGGGATTAAAGGAATGGGCTTCTCCAAAAAAATTTCAGAGGAGTTATAATTCTGCCCTTCTTGAAAGTATTGGCTGGCCTTTGTTGCCTAACAATAATTAACTTCTGTGCAGAGCTGTGGTTTCCAAAGGACTTCCACATTCGTAATTCTCTTCATCCCCGCAACAAATCTATGAGGCCGGTCTCACCCTCCTCACTCCCCACTTGCACCCACATCCCACTGAATAAGCAAGTGAGGCTCAGAGAAAGGAGATGGTCCTGTTTCCCATAGCCAGGGCAGAAACGCCCACCTTCTACCTCTTAGCAAAGAGCTGCCAGTTTCTTCCCAGGGAATGCATTTCAGTCCCAGAATTGTTTCCCATGCAGGGAGAGGGGGCATTGGCAGGTAAGCAAGGAGGGCTTGGGGGGGGCAAGGATCTTCCCCCAAGGCTGGCCTCTGGGTGGTCTGCACAGAGGAACTTCCAAGGCTTCAGGTCAATGTGGGAGAGAGGGGTCCCAGATTCCCTCCCTGTCCTGTCATTAAGAAGTAAGGCCCATGGCCCATGCTGGAGTCCAAGGGGCCAAGAATCCTGAGCCACAAGGTGATAGGATTCCACCTGTGCAATTAAACAGCCGCCCCAGTAGCCCGTGTAAACTCTGAGCTGCTTATAGAAACCCCAAACCACCGTCCTTCCTAATGCTGTCAGCTATGAGGACCAACTCCTTCTGGTATGCCTAGGGCAGCTTGGTTTTAGCAGCAAAAATCCCACATCTAGGGCATGCCTTCTGTCTCATCTCAGGCAAACCCGACCACCAGCTCTGCCAATGTCGGCTGAATCCTAGGAAAAAAAGATCATGTTTTGAAGGCTCAGCAGGTCAACTTAGAATTAAAAAAAAAAAAAAAAAAGAAAAAAGAAAAAAAATCACAGAATACTCCTGGGACTTAGGCAACTATACCTGACATGTATTTCAGATTTTTTGAATGTTAAACCTGAAAGAACATTTATTTCCACAAAGAAACACTCAGATCTGTGGCCAGATCTGTCCAATTTTTAAAGGCAAGCCAGAGCTACCCTTTCTTCCCTAATTTCATATCGGCAATTAATCACATTTTCTTGGAAAAACACTGAGTTCAAAAAAATTGTAACTGGGTTTCAACCACAGGTTTCCAGTTGATCATCTCAGCATGAAAACCTTATGGGCCCCAAATCTAAGAAAAGCTGGAGAAGGAGGTGTCAGTTTTAAAAAGTGTGTTCTAAATGTCCCATTGATCCAGGAGTATCTCATTCGTGATGCTAGATTATCTTGAAATATTAAGTAACATCAGAGGAAGGCTTAAGATTTTTATGTGTAACTAAAACGTTCGTGGATATGAGTTTTCCAAATACATATTTTTTATTTAAATAGGCATAATATAAATATATTTTTATGTATTTAGCTTAAATATTGAAATATATGTATTTCAAGCTCTCATTTTGCAGAGAAGGAGAGTGATGTCAAAGAGATTGACTTGAAGTCCTGATTAAAAATTATTTTCTTGGGGCGCCTGGGTTGGGCATCTGCCTTTGGCCCAGGTCATAATCCCCGGGTGCTGGGATCCAGCCCCAAGTCAGGCTCCTTGCTCAGATAGGGAGACGGCTTCTCCCTCTCCCTCTGCCTGCTACTCCCCCTGCTTGTTCTCCCTCCCTCTCTCTCTCTCTCTCTCAAAAAAATAAATAAAAATCTTTAAAAATAAAATTCTAAAAATTCTATTTTCCTGACCTTGGTGGTGGGGAAATAGGAAGCAGTAAGGTAGCCAGGCCTGATTTCTGATTGTAATTAAAAAGTACCACGAGGCCTGGGTTTATCTCCTCAGTAGGGCTTACTGTATTCTTACTGTTCGCTAGCTCTAGAACTCTGCTGGGTCTCCTCCTGGCCATCTGCTATCACCTGTAGTCTGGGGAAGGGGTGCTCTCATGATGTGTGAATGGGCTTTTTGCACCTTTCGTTTTCATATTTAAATGATTTTTTTAAATGAGCTCACAAATGAGACAGGAATATTTTGACAAGTAGCTGTTTTTGTACTTTGAGAACAATTTGCCAGAAAAGGGAGGGGGGTGGATTTATTTTGTTGAGTGAGAGGAAAGCAAGAATGGATGCGTGAGTTTCCATGGTGATTGGTACCTATCAGTCCCTTGGCTTGGGAAGAACTTTTGAGGTTTGCAGAACTGTTTGGGTCAGAGCTTGGCAGGCTCACCTGGGCACTGCCTCCTTGGTGGAAGGGAGCCTGAGTGGACAGTCAGCCTTCACATCTACTGCCCCAAAGCTCCCCTATGGAGGCAGTGTGGGCACCAGAGTGACCAGCTGGCCCATGGCGGTGACCATCGGACCTGCACTGAGGTCCACTTCCATCCCAACACCCTTGATCTTCCCTCTCCAGGGGGTCTTACCAGAGAAGTACAGGATCTGGATATTTGGAAACCACAGAGCAATTTTAAATAACAATTTTGGGAAAACTTTTCACACAGTAAGTCCCCTATTGTTTTTGTTTAGGGCCATTGTTACAAATGTGGAATATCCACTTGAGGACACGCATATTCTCTGCTCTTTCTTTTCACAAAATGATTAATTTCTATGAAATCAAGAAAGCCTGGGAAGGAGGAAGAAGCAGATTAACCTGAAACACAAAACTTCTTTTTTAAAAAGATTTTATTTATTTATTTGACAGAGAGAGAGGGAACACAAGCAGGCAGAGTGGGAGAGGGAGAAGCAGGCTCCCCGCTGAGCAGGGAACCTGATGTGGGGCTCGACCCCAGAATCCCAGGACCATGACTTGGGCTAAAGGCAGATACTTAATGACTGAGCCACCCAAATATCCCAAAACTTTTTTTTCATTAAGAAAAATTGTGTGTTTTTATGTGTATGTGTATGTACACACACACGTGTACATACACATACACATCCTCCAATAAGCCATTCCCTCTGCCCCTTCACTCCCCTCTCACTCTGCTGTCTCTGGCCTCTGTATCCAGCAGCAGTCCCTCCAGGCCAAGGAGTTGTGCTCCTGAGCTTGGCCATCTGGTCTGAGACTGGGGAGCCTCCAGGCCCGGCCCCCGGCCCCCCCCCCCCCGCCTTCAGCCCACAAGGTTCTCCAACATGTTTGTTTGCACGCACAATCTTCCCTGGACCCAGCCTCCTGGGCAGAAGAGAAAAACCTAGGATCAAAGAGAAGGCAGCTCATTCCCACCCAAGACATCCCATCTTCTCCCCACCTAGGACCCCCAGCTCCCAAGGCTGCTGATTTCCCCAGACTAGGCAGAGGTCAGCTCAGTCCTGTCCCCATCTGACACCCTTCCATGGTGAAGGAAATTCCAAGTTCAAAACCCACAAAGGGCAAGAATGAGGTCTGGCTGGTGACTGCATGTGTTTGGGAGAAGGAGAAGCCCTGTTGATTAGGTTATGGGACCGTTTTCTTTAATCTAATAATGTGAATTTGTGGCTCTTGTCTGGGTGAGATGGAGGCAATGGGTTCTGAGGCTATCCAGGGTTCTGCCTTGGAAGAAGTCCACACCAGTGGTGAGAAGGTCGGACCTTCCTCCTACCTATTTTCAGCCCTATCTGCAGGCTTCTACCTTAAGAAACAGGCTTAAAAACAAAAAGTTCCCTCCTATAAAAGAAAAGGCTGCTTCCCCAGAGGGGAGCGGAGGGGAGAAGGTGAGAGAAGGGATACAAGGTGTCACAGAGAAACTGTGTCTCTCACTTCTGGTGGTCAGTGACCCCAGGAGGACCCCCAGACCCTCATCCTCAGGCTCTGAGGCCTCCATCTCCCATTCCTCCAATATAGCCAGGCCTGATGAGGTAGGGCTCAGCTGCCTCCCTCTCCTCTCTGCGCTGGAAACAGAAGCTCCAGCGAATGTTTCTAACTCCTGAGTCCACTCAGCCATGTCCCCCTTGCAAAATCCTCCCCTTCCCGCACCCCCCTGCACCCAGCCAGCCAATCCGCGGCCTGCGAGTCTCTCCAGACCCATCTCTCAGGGCCCTGGCGGGATAAAACCGGTAGGCGATGCCGGATGGATGGGAACAAACTTCAGAACGAGGACAGACGCAGGGCCCAGGGCACCCTCACGGGCTGACCCGGGCAGCGAGGGCCTGCGGCGGCCGGCTGGCCAGGTATGCTGCCCAGGGGTTGGCTGAAAGCTGACTGGGGAACAGCGGTGATTCCAGAAGGGAGAGGGGCCCAGGGAGCCTGGCCCCGTTTCCCCCTCCTAAGTTAAACTGGATAATGCTGGGACAACAGCGGAAGAGGGCCTTGGGCTGGAGTTTGGGGCTTCCTCAGAGGACCCTCAATCCCGGATCCTCCCGGCAAACGTGTGTTAGCCAGGCGGAGGTGGGCCACCCTTCCCCTAAAAATCCTGACTCCAGCCACGTGATGAGAGCCTGAGGGATAGGGCCCGGGGAGAAGGCATTAAGACAGGGACATCGAATCTCATGCCCCTTCCCCTGGGTCTGTGCAGGGCAGCGGCGTGGCGGCGGGCGCGGCGGGGACCTGCGTGAGGAAGCCCTGAGCCCTTGGCGGGCTGCGAGCGACTCCCCGGCGATGCCTCACAACTCCATCAGATCCGGTAAGGACGCGGCGCTGCCGGGACCCCAGAGCCCCCGCGTCGCCGTGCGTCCGTGCGTGCGCTCGGGTCGGTGGGGCTGGGGAGCTTACGCTCCGGGCTCGTGGGACCCACCTGCGCCGGGACGCAGCCGGAGGCGCCGCTGGCCTAGCTCTCCGCTGCGGCCGTCTCGCCGTTCTCAGGCCCCGAGGTCCCCCTCTCGGCCCCGCGAGCCGCCCTCCCCAGGCCTTGGTTTCTGCGGACCACACGGAGCGGTGAGGAGCTCTCCGTGAGGGTCAGATGGGTGTCTCTCGCGCCGCACCCCCGTCTTGCATGTCCCATGGGGGAGGACATCCTGCGTCTCTCAGGCCCTGGGCCGCCCGGGACCTCTAAGCCCTCGAGCACGGGTGCGCGCAGCTCTTGCTCCTGGCTGCCCTGGTGGGAGGTGAGCCCCGCGCCCCCTCAAGCGGGCGGGAAAGAAGCCGGTGGTCCGGGGCCTGGGGGTCCTCTGAGTACCCTCTGCCGCTCTCGGACTCCTCCTTGCCGAGCCTGGGGCAGGCGGAGAGAGGCGCGCGGGGCGTCCGGCCTGCGAGCACTGGGCTGCCGGCGGGACCGCAACCCCATCCCCAGCGGTGACCCGGCCCAGGGCCTTCCAAAGCGCTCGGGGTCCCTCCCTGGCCGCGGCGCCTGCTCTTCCCCGCCTCCTGGCCCAGGCCGGGGTTGTTGGGGGCGGGGGTGGGGAGGTGTTACGGAGACGGAGCCCCAGGGTCGGGGCCGGCGGGCGCGGTGGGCACGGTGTGCGCGGTGGGCACGGCCGCCCTGGCGCGCAGCAAGTGTGGACAGCCGGCAGAGACGCGGCCCGGCCCGCGGTGATGGATGGAGCCGGGCGGGCCACGGGGAAAGCGATTTATGGGGCCAGGGCGCAACGCTATCGATTTGGGCCGGCGAAGTGAGAGGAAATCAATATTTCAGATGAATTCTCGGCGAATATGAAGTCCCGCTCGGCAAACGGGACATTTGTTATAATAAGCAGGGTCGGATCGGGCACAGCGCGCGGCTGAAATCTCTATTTAGCTGAGAGCGCCACGAGTCCGAGCTTCGCCGCACAACCTCGGGTCCGGGGGCCGAGGCTCCACAACGAGGGGTGCGGGGAACCCCGCGAAGCTCCGGAAGGTTGCTCATTCTGGCTTGCTCTAAGGTGGGAGATGGAGTCAGCAGTACGCTGCGTCGCCACCTTCGTGCCCCAGAAGAGCGTGGCCCGAGCCGTCCCGGCCGCCTCTACGGGCGCGGGGCGGCTTTTGGGGCGCGGAGTAGAGACCTCGAGGCCCTTCCCGGGAGCGGCGGGGTCGGCGAGCCAGGGAATCGAGCGGACCTGTCTGGCTCCCCTTACCGGGCCGCACTCCGGCGCCGCGCGCGCTCCTTGACCACTTTCTGAGGCCGGGACCAGGTTTTCGTCCCTCGGTCATTAGCCAAACCGGGGTACAATACCGGACGTCACCCCTGACTCGGGATCGGAACGGTCTCCGAGGGCGAGCTTAGTGCCCCTGGTTCCGGCCAATTCCGCTGGGTTCCCGATTCCATCTCTCCCAGCCCGCAGCCCGACCTTCCCCTGACCTTTCAGGCGATGGTAGAATTGGGTGCCCTGGGACCTCGAATTTACCGTGCTGCACCAGACCCCTTTCCCTCTGTTCTGCTAGAAATAAGACGAGGTCACGGTCTCTTGGGTTGGCTTGATTTTGTTTTCGCTACCTATTTTCATTCTAGAAGCACTCAGAATAAATGGGGATAAAAGAAGGGAAGGGGGGAAAGACATCATTTATTTTTACTTTATTTTTAATCAGCAACTGGCCCAGAAGATGAGAGGCCATTCCCCACTGGCTCAAATGCAAATTGTCCTTGGGTTTGGCAAGAGAGCCGTCCACTCCCTGCAGGGCCAGGACAGAGGTATTTTTCCGTTTAAAGAAGGCAGAGGGGCTACTTCTAAACCTTCCCCCACAACAAATAAAGAAATAAAACTGCAAGGAGGGAAAATGAGCCTTTCTCCTTTCGTTTAATTTAATGCTAATAAAACAGAAGAAAACTGTGCAAAACACAGCTCAAACATTTCAAGGCTATCGCATTTCTTTTCTAAATTCTCTTAACGAAAACCTGAGCCAGAGACCTCCCTCTATCTAATCAGTTTTCTTAACACCGTTGCCTATATTTAAAGATAAACTCATAAGCTGACTCCCGTTTTTATAAGCCCCATTTCTATCAGGTTTTAGCAGCTTCCCTCTTTTCCTGGGCACTTCCATTCTTTGAGTTGTCTTTTGCCAGGACAGCTTCCATTTAAGTTTTCTCTGGAGCAGAATCCCGGGGTGCGCAGGCTAGGCGGCCACGGGGCTTTTCGCGGGACCGAGGCCGAGCGCAACCACCGTTTCCAAAAACCCAAGAAGCCGGAGAAAAGTTTCCTGCGCGGCCCTGCCCACCCGACCAGCCGGAGCGGCTCACCCTGGTCTGGTTCACTCTCACTGTCCTTTGATCTTGCTTTGAAGAAAGGTCTTATATATATTTTTTCCCTACAAGCTTTATTCTGAAGGGCTGCGGAGAGCACATGGGGAATTATTTTGATTGCGCTGGTCAGCAATGGGCTGAACGTTCTGTAAAATCCACTGGGATTTTTGTAGCATCAGGGAACAAAGATCCTTTAAAATGCAGACCACTTTTTTTAATGTTTAAAGATAAATGATACATAAATATTAAAATGAAAATAATTCCGTATCAGCAAGGAAGAGCATTTGTAAAAGCAAGCAGGTTGTCATTAAAAGTTATGTGCCAGAACTTGCCGGCAACCCTCTTCCCCAGCTACTGAAAATAGATTATTCAAGGGGTCAAATGAGACTTAAGATCCAGGAGGAATATGCCTCTAACTTCCTAGATCTGAGATGCAAGCCCTGTTCCCTCCTCTTGGTCGATGAAAGGAGGAAAGGGGACCAAATGCATTTGGGAGGGATCTATTTTCTTCCCAGGTTTCTTGCCTGGGTTGAAAACAAGGTCTCCAAATGGGAAACAGTCTCAAGGGACATAAAGAGGTATTGGGGTTTCTCAATTCATCTTTGTTTCAAGAGGGTCCATCCTCCCACCCTCTTCAATGCAAGTTAATTAGGAGATAATTTGGCTACCTTGTGAATTAGTTTTAAGATAAGTATCTTTTCAAGCTTTGTCACTTTAATTGCCCCACTGATTGATAAGAAGTAATTATTTCTAATTGACACTTTTTTGATGTCCACTGGAAGCATTTATTTGGGACTTTTTTGGGGTGGAAGGAAAGTTAATTAATTTTATCAGTCTCTACCCAAAACGACTCTGCCTAATTTTGCTGAAGAGGACAAAGGAAATGGAGAAAAACAAAACAAAAAATCGGTCTCATGAAATTTTAATTATTGCGATATTTTTATTGAAAGGAGATCATCCGCTAATATGATAACATGTCAAAACTTTCTTTTTATGGATTCAAATCTCTAATTTAAGGGGGTACCTGTTTATTGGGTATATATTTTTCGATGGATATACTCACAACCCCTTCATATGCTGGCTTCATTTTGGAGGTTACTACCATTTGTAATTAATTTTTGTGAACAGCAAAATCGATAGAACTCCATATGCTCAGAATAAATGGCATCATTTTCATAAGAGCTAATTGTAAGAAAGACTTACTAATCATCATCCCTGTTCTGTAATTATTGATAGAGTTGGGTATGAAGGTGAAACTTTACTTCGGTGACATGCCTTTTCGTACTTAAACCTCGGAGTAAACAGTTTAATCATTCACACCCTCCAGAATATGTTACTGTGAAAGAGAGAGAAGGGACAGAATAAAGAGCAAAAGAAAGACCCTGAAAGGAGGCAATGGGGGAGGGGTAGGAGAGAGAGATGGAGAAGGTGGCTGGAGAGAATCAAAATGAAAGAACTTATCACAGAAGCAAAGGTAGCCAGGTGCACAGGACCTTCGTCATTCAATATATTAAAATGGGAATTCTACTTCAAAACACATCCTTTTGAACACAGATCTCTACCACAGCCCTAAGCAACCCCTAAACACCACTGGCAACTTCCCCACTTTTCTATGCATGAAAAGAGGCAGGATTTTTAGGAGCCAGCTGGTCTGGCTCTTGGGTGTCTAGATATTAAAGTCTTGATTTGGTGGTGTCCCTAAAAAGGAAGCAAGAAAATAAGCATTGTGCTCTGGGGGCTTGTAAAGAGATTTGAGTGTTGTTTATTTTTATTATTAAAGCCCCTGTGATCTTCATTCCTAGCTGTACACCCACGGTCTTTCCACAGATGGGCTTGCAACTCACTGACGGGAAAACGTTTGCACACAAACCCAGAGTGGAGACACATGCTTGCACACATTCATGCACGCCTGAAATGAGAGAAGCACAATCAGACAAGATGCGCTCCTGCCAGGTTAATTTCAGCCAGTGCCTTTCCCATTTATGTGTAAAATCTTGTCTGCTTTTAATGATGTTTCTCCCAGATTACGTGGAGCTGCAAGAATGAGGAAACATTCTAAATGAAAAAAGAAATTTAAGACTCACAAACAGCAGATAATATCACATACCAATCTCACTATTAGTGAAACTGAAAAAATATATAAATAATGCAAAAAAAATCAGCAAGGGAGAGTTTAGTAATGGAAAATTCCCCTGCAATTAAATGAAACAGTAATTTAGTAGAGATATGCCTGAATGAATTAGCATTTATTAATTGGTTCTCATAAAAAACAATTTGCGTGTGTTTCAGGGGGGATATTTAAAGTATTTATTTTTCATAGGAAAAGTGCCTCAAATATTCCTATCAAATTATGGAGTAATCATATTGTATTTTGTGAAAAATCCCAGTTTTCTCACTGGTGAATTGAACGTGGGTTGAGGGAGATGAGTCCTTTTAAATCAGAATGAAGCTGGTCCCCTCTTCTCTTGGGACATTTCCAAGGATGAAACCAATGGGAAACCCATTGGCAGGGTCTGCTATGCTCAGAAACAGCCAAGCCTGGTCCTGAGCAGACTCCCAGGTGACCTGTCTCCTCTGGGGGACAACTAACTGAGGCAGAGAAGCCTGCTTTGTGGCTCTGCCTGCCCCCCCCACCCCCCACCCTCCGCAGCCAGCCTGCTCCAGCATCCTCTCCAGCTCAGGCAGGAACTGCAGTTTGTAATCTCAGCGAGGAGCTTGCTAGGGTTGACTGGTGCATGGATGTGTTTACTTTCTCTCGCCACAGTTGGTCTGTCGTCAGTTCTAAGCATTTTAAAGCTGCTCTATTTATCAGTCCAAGAGGGGCTGAGCTCTCAGTTGCGCTGAGAAAGCGTTGAGCTCTGGGGTTCTGAGGACACAAGGAGCCAAAAGATAAACAATTTCGTTTAAGAAAAAAAAAAAGATGGTTTTAAAAGGAGAGGACAGGAGAATGTACCCCTATCCAACTGGCTTTTGTTTTCGTTGAAACTTGGGGACCCGCTGAATCACTGGCCCCCACAGGCCCCCACTCCCTTCGGAGATAGGACACGGGGATACAAAACATCATATAAAAAGAGGAGAATGCACCCCTATACTCAGAGTTCTTTGGGGGAGTGATTCTTTTCTGGGTTCAGAATGGAACACTTTATAGCCCGGGTTCTTTTGGAGAAAGAACTAGAAGACATTCTGCCTAGGAAGTATGTGCTTCTTTGGGGGAAGGAAGAAAGAAGAGCCATCCAGGGGTCTCTTGGTTCCCGAAAGCTCTACTATCCCAGGCCAATCCCAGTTCATTCAGTCGGTGATCAGTGACTCCATGACGGAATCTCTGGGTAGGTTGGGTGGGCAGAGGCATCCACTCTTCCTCATTTACCTGTGGTCAGTGCACTTTTAAGTGGACCTTTGAGGGTCATAACTATTTCCTTAAGTCCAGAGTTAAGGTTGACAATCCTGTTTGGGTTTTTTGAAAGCCCCTCTCAGTCTCTCCCTTGGCCAGGTGAGGACACGGTGAGCAAATGTCTCTTCCATGGGCCATGGGCCAGAAAAATCTTCCCAGGAAGTTTTCTATTTTAAACCCACAGTTCAAGTCACTGAGTCTAGGCTTTGCCCCGACTGGGGCTCCTTCCCCAGGAATGGGGCTGGGCAGAAACCAGCATCTCCTTCCTTGAGGCGTGTCCAAGGTCAAGGGGAGGGAGGTTCAGGAGGTCCCCCAGGGAGGGGTGGGTTCTGTTTCTGTGTTCATTCCTCAGGATCCCTCCCTAGTCCCGAATGCCAAATAAGATGCCAAGTCTTGCTAAGGCTCAGCACAGCCAGCCCCACGCTACTCTGGCTCTCCCGATGCCACTTTTAGAGTTAAGAAAGCTCAGCACACCTTGGCACTTAGTGAGCCATCAGTAAATGAAAGCTGGCTTAGTATCTCGGTGGGCTCTTCTTGGGATGGTTTTCCTTGGGAGAGGGCACATCAGCTTCTAATTTAATTCCCAGGACTCTAACCAGGCAGCTACTGTTTTTGACATTTTTGCAGAAGAGAAGGCAATGGATGCTAAGAGAGGCTGATGTGACTCCAACCCCCCTTTTTTCCATCCACCCTCTTTCCCAAAGTCTAGCTCATTCAAACTCCCTGTACCACTGGATGGTTCACGCCTGCAACTCCGCTGAGAATTTGGACCAGAACCCTCGATGAGAGGGTGTGAGGGCCGACAGGGACAGCAATCGTGACAGCACAGGCAGGGCCTTCTGTCTGTCAGTTTGTTCTCCTCATCAGGGTCCCTAACTCTCCCACTCCTTAGAATAGACCCCTTTTCAGTGCAGTCCTTGGTCTTCCCATCTGCACAATGGGAGAAGTGGCACCCATGAGGATGTCCCTCCTGGAGGTCACTGTGAAAGAAAGAGATGATCAGGCACCGGGAAAGGCAGAGAGAGGGGACTTCCTTTTAATGCATGCCCCCAAGGCTGCCATGTTTCCACCTGCATCAAAAAAGGGAGACAGGGGTGCCTGGGTGGCTCAGTGGGTTAAAGCCTCTGTCTCATGGCAGATCTCAGGTCATGATCTCAGGGTCCTGGGATCAAGCCCCGCATCGCATCGGGCTCTCTGCTCAGTAGGGAGCCTGCTTCCCTTCCTCTCTCTCTGCCTGCCTCTCTGTCTACTTGTGATCTCTGTCAAATAAATAAAATATTTTTTTTAAAAAAGCGGGGGGACAGCTATTCTTCAGTACCTCCATTTATCATAAGCCAGCAAGGAACTTAGTCCCTTGGCAGCTCCAAACTGCACTTGGCCTACCTATGTGCATCCACTTCAGAGACTAATGAGTTCGTGGGTATGATGGAAGTTTCCGAGTTACGGGGAAGACCTGTCCACGATGTCAGGGACCATTGCCGGTGCCAGTCTCATTTCCCTGAGTTTAGGCTCATTCCTTCTGCTGCTTCCGCAGAGTCCCTCTCACTCAGGGCTTCCAAACCAAATTGTCTCTCCTTCAGAGACGTCTCCGTGGTCCAACTTGTAACATTAGCTGGTAATGTTTGCTCTTTTCCCTGTGAGAATAGCTGGTTGCGTACCTCGGATGAAAACCCTTCTGTAGTTTAAGCGGAGAAACTGGGTGAGAGAGAGAGAGAAAAGACTAAATATTTTACGTATATTTTTTTTCTCTCACTTCTTTTAACTCTGGTCTTTCTTCTCCTGTCTTCAGCCACAATGCTCATCAGTTTTTCTTTTGCACTTGTTCTCCTAAGTGGCCTTGGAGTGACCTGAGTAGTTAGTGCTAATTAGTCCCCTGGGACATATTGTCGCTGTCAGACCAGCACCGCAGAGAGGTCGGGGAGCTGGTTGGGTGATGCATCTAAGAAACAGCTTAATCTGCTGTCATCGTATTAACTGCATGTTTGCACACCCAGGGTCCTCTGTGTGCGTTGCATTTTTTATCCCTCAGCCTCTCTAGGAGGACAGCGGAACTATTATTCCTAGAATAAACTCTGGGGCCAGGAGGTGTCAGGAGGCGAGGGATTTTGCAGCCCCTGAGAAGCCAGGGCCATGGGAGCCTCCCCACCCCCACAGGCCGCAGGAGGGGCTATGCCTTGGAGGCTTTGCCTGTGCTGACCTTGCTGTTTTCTCCCTGTGTGACCTAGGGCAAGTCAGTTGTCTCTCTGGGCTTGAATTTCCTCTTGTGTGTAGAATACGAAAATGTTGCAGGGCTTCTAGAAAGTACTGGAAGTACGACCAGTATCCCCGCCTGGCACATAGCTGCTACTCAAGAGTTTGGATTTTTTCATTTTTTGTTTGTTTGTTTGTTTGTTTTGTCCTGCTCCATCCACTGGTCACCAGAGAGGAGAGTCTCCAAAAGTTCTCTAGGGCAGATGTCCTGGAGAAAGTTACATTGTCTCAGCATTTCCTGTGAAACTCTGGAGGAGTAACTTACAACCCAGCGACCAAACTTTGTTCCAGTTAAAATTTAGGCCTACTGCCTAGGAGTGTTGGATTAGGTGAAAGCACACTTGGGAAGGGCTGGCTCGGACCCCCGTGGCCATTATCAGCTGCTACGGCAGCCCATCTGCAAAGCGAGTCCTTATTCCATTTTAACAAAAAACCCAGTCATAGGGGAGACACTAGAATGGGCTTTATGTTGGAATCCAGAACATTCTAGGGCTTTGGTAAAATTAGTGTTTTAAAGGACAGGTGCGTGGAAGTGGGTGTAGAGCTCTGTTGGGCATGTAGTAAGGGAGAACCACGCGAAGACACTTCTCGGTACTTGTTCTTAATTGACACAAAACCATACGGTTATGTCTTTAAAAATTCACTAATCTGGGGCACCTGGGTGGCTCAGTGGGTTAAGCCTTTGCCTTCCGCTCAGGTCGTGATCTCAGGGTCCTGGGATCGATCCCCACATCGGGCTCTCTGTACAGCAGGGAGCCTGCTTCCTCTTCTCTCTCACCTGCCTCTCTGCCTACTTGTGATCTCTCTCTTTCTCTGTTGAATAAATAAATAGAATCTTAAAAAAAAAATTCACTAATCTCTCTTTCCCTCTCCCTCCCTCCACTCTGCCCCTTCTTACATTTTCCTACTTTGTGTAATAATAATCCAGCTTTGTCATGGCCGCAAACCCTGGGTGATATTTAGAATTAGCTGAGCCCCAAATCACTGACCCCAGTTGTTTTGGTCTTCTCCTCCAATCCTGAGATTATTCTGGAGTGCTGTCAAAATGGAGGTGGCAGGAATGAGGCAAACTCTTGACAGGTCCTTGGGCATCTGGCTGTGACTCGGGAGGTGGGAAGGGGGGGTAAGGAATGAGGACAGGAGGGAGAGTGTTAGGGCAGGAGAGGTACTGGAGTCAAGATAGGACCCTGAGGGTCAGCGGTTTACTTCAATGTAACAAGCCCTCATGGTGGGCCGCCCTCCATGTGCAGGGCACCATGCCAGCGAGGTGGCACTTGCTGACCCGGTGACAGGGGTGAGTGGCACCTTCTCAGGGCCACTGGAGTCTTGTGATTCCCTGTCAAGGGGACAGACCCCTTGACGAGGAGGGGAAATAATCAGATCAAACAATTCAGTGACAGTCAAGGACTGAAAATTAACAACCTGGGTAGTGGGAACACCAAAGGTCGTTCATTTATCTCCATCAGTAACCCCGGCCCAACCACGTCATTGCTGACAACATGTAAAGCTCATCTGGCCTTCGTGAGTCTAGTTGGTCCTTGGATCACTTGTTCTAGGGAGACAGCATTGGAGCCTGTGTGGGCTCAGCAGGCTCCATGGGGGTCTACACCAGGGACCCCGGAGTGGGGTGGCTGGCCGGCTCATGGCAAGATGTTGCCGACTGTAGGTACAAATGCCACGGAGAACTCCCACATCTGCTAAATCAAACCCTAGCCAGGCACTGCTGATGCACTCCCCCCTCCGCCCACCTTCGGGGACGTGCGGACTTCATAGGATTTCCCTTCTAGACCCCCCTCATCTCCTTGACAGTGTGACAAGGAGCAGGTCCTTCTGGTCCCCATATTCTGTGATGACATGACAGTGCCCCACACCTCGTGCCCCCCAAGCTTCCCCTCTCCTGTTGCCCACAGAGCTGTCTGGACAGCTGCCCCTAACTGTGACAGGTGGGCCCAGACCACATGGCTCACCCTTCTGCAGGTGAGACCTGCTCTCAAGAATCCTGCTGGCAGTGACACGGTGGCTGTCCTGATGGCTTTCTCACAGCTTCGTCCCTAGTTGGCTGGCTCCTGTTGGCTGGAAGGCATCCATCTCCCCAGGAGATCTGAGGCCAGGAGCGCATCGTGCTGCTGCCCACACTGCTCTCTGCCCCCACCCTCCTGGAAGTCACTGTCCGTACTGCAGCAAGGACGCAATTGTGCACAGCCTTCTATTGTTTGCAAACAATTTGGTGTGCATTTGCCAATCCACCCCTTGTAGATAGTGCCCTTGTTGAGGCCAGGTGAGCCTCTCTTTGCCCTGGCTGGAGGACAAAAGGGAGTGTCAAAGGGGGCTGGCATCGGGGGTCTTGTAAATTCAACCACTTACACCTACAGAAAAGTAGACACACGGTTCCTGCCTCTGCATGGCTGTGAGGACCAGATGACCTCAGGCTTGGGAAGAGCTTAGTCGGGTACTCCCCCCCACCAGTGATCCCCCACCTGCCCAGCTCAGATACCATCTCCCCCTAAAACCTCCCCTCCTCTCCAGCCCCCCAGGGCCCCCTAGCATTTTCTTTTTATGGCATGTTTTGCAGTCCACTGTGTGAAGGAATATTTCTATCTGTGTCTCTTGCCCTTCTAGATCTGGGTTACCTGAACACCTTTGAGGCTGTGGGCCTCACCCAGGAGCTCCCTAGGGTTATGTGACACCAAATATCTACCTGGACCCAGAGTTGGTCAAGGCCAGCAAGGGTCCCCAGGTGAAGGCCTGTTGCCACATTTTCCTGACAAGGACACTGAGACTTACAGGGGCGTGTCTTGCTCCAGACCTCACAGGCCTAGTGGCACAGCAGAAGCTCCATGCTTACAACCAGGGCCAGGTCAGGGACACCGGGCTGCCTTCAGAGTGTGCTGGGGTAGAGTGAGGGCAGACTCTAGTCCAGGGAGTGCTGGCTGCGGCCTGTTCTAAGTGAACACTGACCCAGGGAACCGAGGAGGGAGGCTTCCCACACCTGCTGAAGCCCTGGGAGAGGCACCAACACACACAGGTACACATATACACAACATGCACACTCCCGTGCACACAAATGTACAGAGCCATACACATACACACTCACACATACACCCAACCAGAGTTGGGACCAGGGCGAGGCACCAGGAAGGCAAGATTTAAGGAAGCACTCACTCTCAGGCTCATGCAAGGGGAAGACTGACCCCGAGAGTGAGGGCCTCCTTAAATTCTTTACCCTGGGCGCAGGGTGTCCTGTCCTAGTCCCCTGTACATGATACACATGCTCACATAGCCAGTTACACCCACACTCATATACACGTGGGTGACAAATGTTCACACACATAGGTACAATGCTTACCCTGTCTCACTAGGAAGTGTAAACACTAGGAAGAAGCCTTTATCATACAGAACACTGTCCTAGGTCTGTGGATGATAAAAAGTAAAAGAAGGCCAAAGAATCCCCTGCTCTCAGAGACCCCCAGAGATCCAGCCAGGAAAACCCAGGTGCCATTGCGAAGTCCCGGGCTAGTCCACATTGCCGAGAAGCACCAGTAACAAACATGGTAGATGAAGCGAGGCCCAAGGTATCCAGGGAATCTGCTCTGTGTTGTGGGTCAACTCGGATCAATGTACACATGAGGTCCCTGGCTTGTGACCTCCCCTTTCTTGCAAACTACGGTTTGAGGTGTGAGCAGAGGACCTCCGGTGTCCAGCCATGCCCTCCTCCCTGGGGATCCCACTTGAGTTCTAGGACAGAGGAATCATGGGGGCCCTGCAGAGACCTGGGTTTCAAATGAGACCAAAAGACGGCCGTTCCCATGGGCCCCTCATGAGACCAGTGTCAGAATCACTAGCAATACTCTGTCTCTGGGGTCCATACTGGCTCTTCCCAGACGAGGACACTGTTACCAAGCAGGCAGCAACAGCTTATTCAAGAATCTGTCCTCTTGGTGCCCTGAGGACGGCAACACTGAAGGCAGGTGGCTGAGGGTTATCCCCGGTGGGCTCCTTCCTCCATTCAGACCATAAGAATATCCTGTCTGATCTTTCACCCCTGCTCAGAATTCCCCCGCAGCTCTCCCCCACCACCAACCCCTCTGTCCTCAGCCTGCAGCTATGTGAGCGCACAGGCCCCTGATTACAGAAACGTTCAGGGACCACGTGAGTGTGCCCCGCAATCTCCTGGAGGCACAAGGGTTCTGCAGAGCCTGCATGGACCGATTATTACCAACAAAGCGGTGGCATCGTGAATGCTTCGTACATTGGATCAACAAATATTTGTATCACCTTCATAAATCAGTGATTCTCAAACCACGTGTCCCTGCAGAACAGGCAGAGGTGCTCATTGATAATAATGAAACGGAGCGACAGTGGCGGGACAAAGTGCATTTGTGAAGAAACCACCTTCAAGTTCAAGGTGTATTCTTTTTTTCTACTTAATGGCCACTACCTCGTATATTTCTTAGGATCTCCGATCGATTTAGCAGCACGTTATACTTTTCGCTATGTGGAGCTTGCTGTTCAGTCGCCTTCTTGGTGGAAGCGTGCGTGGCCTTCCAGGTGTCTGTTCTCCTGAGGAGTGTCATAATAGTGTTGATGTGAGGCTAGGGCTGCCTGATGTCTGCCTGGCAGGCATAGCACCCCCAGTCTGTGAAATGATGAGCTGCGCAGGCCTGCATCAGAAGTTACCACAGAGAATTTGCATTTGCCACCATCCAGGAAGGAGCCCCGTCCCCAAGCCCCCACCTCTCTCACCTTTCCCTTCTGGAAAAGCCCCCTGCTTTCCAGGCAAGTGATACCTAGCATGCGTGTATTGGCCATGTAAGGGATCCAGTGATCGTGGCCGAGTGAGGACACTTGCCCACACGACTTGTGCAGGTTGCCCCCCTGTCTGGCTCTCAGCTGCTCTGGAGAAGACTCAGGGCCAAGACACCTCTCCTGGAGCTCTTCTCCAAAGATCCTGCACCCCCCACACTCTCTGTCCCAGCCACCTGTCTTAATCAGCTCAGGCTGTTAAAACACAATGCCAGGGGCACCTGGGGGCTCCAGACATTTATTCCTCACTGTTCTGGAGGCAGAGTCTGAGATCAGAGTAGAGCATAGGCAAGTCTGGTGCGGGTGCCCTTCCTGGCTTGTAGGTGGGGCCTTCACGTTGTATCCTCACGTGGCCTTTCCTTGATGCGGGTGCCTGAGGAGAGAAAACTGGTGTCTCTTCTTATAAGAATAAGCATTATTATAAGCTCAAATTATAAGCATTGTCCCCATCATGAGGGCTCACCCTCATGACCTCATCTAACCCTAATTACCTCCCAAACCTCCCCCCATATACCATCACACTGGGGATTAGGGCTTCAACATATGAATTTGGGGGGACACCAGCATTTAGTCCATGACACCAGCCACATAAGTATCATTTATTTTCCTCCTCAGTTGCACAGATCGCTGGGTCCGCTAACCAGAGATGCTTCTGTTCCCAGCCCTCTACAGCCCTGAGACGGACCTGTCTCCTCTCTTTCTGGCCTGTTTCTCTCCTAAGTGGATACCCCGCCGGGTCCCTGTGCCTGGATCCCCTGAGGTTTTACTCCAGCTCCTCAAGAAGCATCTGGGGTCCCTCTGCTCTCTGCCTGACTCCCCACATGCCCGACTACACCCCACCCTCACCCCATGTTTAGTTACTCCATGGTCCTAGGACACACTCTCGCTCTCTCGCCCAATCACGCATCCCCGGGCCACACATGCCTTGAACTCTAACTCCAAATTGTTTCAAAGGACATTCGTACTCTAACATTCAGTTTAATAAGTAAACATCTACAGAACCCTTCAGCATGGCGGGTGTAGAGCTAGACTGGGGTTGCAGAACTCCAGAGACATGCTGACATTCTAGAGAGAATGGAAACAAGTTGGACTTTTAGCCACAAGTGAAGAGAGAAAGGAAAGTTTCCCTTCAGACAGACATAAAATGCAGAGCTAGTGGGAGAGGGGGGCGGCAGAGCTATGATGGGAGGGGCAGGGGTGGACCCTACCCTGAGGCAGGGGCAGGATTCTAGCAGGGTCCGGAGGAGGGACCAGCAGGAGCAGAAATGTGGGGTCCTAGGACTGTGTCAGCTCCAGGGACTAGAGTCAGCTCGGGGCAAAGGGTGCAGCAATGGAACATCAGGTTGGGACTCCTACAAACGATAGGGGTCTTTGACCAGAGAGGCCAGGCAGAGGCATCAATACCAACCCTGCATTCAGGAAGGCTGGGTCAAGTGCACTCAATGTGCATTGTTTGGGAGTGTTTCACTCACTGTGCATGAAAACTTCCATCCTCCCCTGGCTTGACTTCACACTTCTTGTTGATCTTCATCTTCCCTTTCACTCTCTTGCTAGAGCCACATACCTATTTTATTCTCTTTGAACTTTGTGGTATTTTTATTAAGGGGAACAGCTTGGCAGTAATCCGTGATGGCTAGATGACTCACATTATTCAAATGTTCTGATTTCTCTCCTTTCCCAGCCCTGTTCCAGAGAATCTTAGCCTGGTGATTTTCCAAAATCATCTTAGAGTCCCGTTTGCACTTCCCTTTAATCCAATCATTAACAGGCGTTTGTGGGCAAACTGCTGGTGTACAGTTCAAGAACATTCTATCCCACCTCCCTGACGCTGTTTCCCATCACTTCCATATGCAAACCCATGTTCCAGCCAACTGGTCTCTGTTTCCAAAACACACTGTGTACAGCCCCGCCTCTGCACCTTTGCCCGTGCAATGGCAGCTACCAGGACCATCATCCCTACTCCCACTTTTTTGACAAAGTTCTGCCCATGTTCCACTTCCCTAATCAGGCCCTTTTGGTTCCCCTCAGCTTTTGCGACCATCCCCGTCTGATTCCTGGCTGAGCTAGGCAAGAGCGAGAACTCCTCCCTTCTCTCTACCTCCCCAGCACTTGAACATAAACTCCTATATCAGATGAGGTCTCCACAAAGGCCTGTGATGGGAGTTTTGACATAAATCTCCAATAGCATGTTTTATTGTTTTGCTAGTTGACCTAACTTGTCCATCTGAGCTTTGCGAGTGAGATCTTCCCCACATGAAGCCCACTTGGTCCTTTCACACGATATTGCTATAATCACTGTCTGATTTTCTTTATACTAAGGGAGCACTATGCAACTGAGAAGACCAGGAATTGTAGCTTTTCTGGGAAACCTGATGAGGCCACTGAGGAGGCCTGAATTGCCCTACTGGGACCCCTCCTCGGTCCTAAAGCACCTTGCTGGCCTAAGCCCAGATTCGGGGTGTTGAGTTTGGGCAGCAGAGACCACTGGGATTAGCAAACACTGGCAGGCTGGGCAAGACTGACCCAACAGTGTCCTTCCTCATGGATGCTGGGCATCAGCTAGACAGGGTAGGTGGCCAGATTCAGGACTATCTGTGAGGACCAGTGCTTCCAAGAACTTAATTCCCCAAACTCATCTGGAACATCATAGATATATGCTAGATGCTTAATAACTATTTGTTAAATGAAATCACCACTTTGAAATTTGCCTTATACAAGTGTTTCTCACGTGTGGGCTTCATTCCAGCTTCAGAAGCTTCCAGGACTCTGCGAACAGGTGTAGAGCCCTGGAGCCTGTCCCCGTCACAAGTGCCCAGTGATTCTGCTATGGATTAGCATTTGAGAACCCCAGATCTAGGGTCAGCCAATCAAGGCCCCGCCAGAGGTCTCTCACATATGCAGACTTGCATGCCACACTTGCTGGGGAGACAGCCCTTCTTTCTGTATGGAACCCCTGCCTCTCAGAGATTCCCCCTCTGGCTGTGGGCGAGAGTGGATCTGACTCTCATGCAGTCTCAGGTCTTCTCCTAACTGGTTGTGCACAAGTCAGTTAACCCTCCAAGTTGGTGTCTTCATCTAGAAAATGGGCTCGACATGCCAGCCCCACCTTTCATAGAGTTATGAAAACCCATCCCTGGTACAGTCAAAGTCCCATTGATATTCATTGAATTTATTTAAATGTAAGAATCACTTACCTGCCAGCACTTTAAAAGGGCTCTGCAAATGTTAAGTGAGTCCATAACCAACCTTTAGGCAGAATCTAGAAAGTTCTTGAAAGGAGGAGAAGCCCGGAACTCCTGGTTGACTTGGGGGGAACCCCGCCTGGCCGGGCAAGAGTGATTAGCACCTACGCGAGGCTTTGCTATACTGCTGTGCGTGTTGACATTCTTGCATTAAAGAAGAATTTGGCACGTGATAGAAGGATCAGGAATGGAGACCAAGATGGGAATGACAGCAATGTCAAGAGAGGAGGTGCACGTGGAGAGGGTCAGATGTTAGAAAGGACTCTCTGCTTGAGTGAGTCTGCCTTAGACTGGAAAGTACTTGGAGGGACAGTCGAATATCCCAGAAAAGTAGCCAAAGGGGCCTCCCAAGTCTTCTGGATCCAGTTCAGAGCTAGAACCCTGTGGAAGATATGCATTAGCTTGCTGGGGCTGCCCTACCAAAGCACCACGAACTGGGCAGGAGTGCAGGAGGCTGAAATAACAGAAAGTTACTGTCTCACAGCTCTGGAGGCTGGAAGTCTGAGATCAAGGTGTTGGCAGGGTTGGTTCCTTCTGAGGGCTCCAAGGGAGAATCTGTTTCCCACACCCCTCCTCCAGCTTCTGGTGGTTTGCTGGCCATCTCTGATGTTCCTTGGCTTGTGGCAACATAACTCCAATCTTTGCATCACATTCTCCCTGTGTCATCCTTCGGTGTCCACATTTCCCTTTTCTTAAGGACGCAGTCACGTTGGATTAGGGCCTGCCCTAATGACCTTATCTTGACCACTTACCAAGACCCTATTTCTTGGGGTCACAGAAATAGGTCACATTCTGAGGTCCTGTGGGTTGGGACTCAACGTCCAAGTTTTGAGGGGACACGATTCGATGCATAACAATCTGAGTGTTGCGGGTGGTTGGTCTGGGTCATTCCCCCACCCAGCCCTGAATGGACCCCTTAGCTGCTTTAGGTCCAAGTGACACCAAGTGTAGAAACCTCTATTGGGACTGACAGAAGGGGAGAAGAAACCAATTTGGGTTCTGTAGAGCCTTTCTTGTTGTGCCCATCCCAGTGTTCCCACAGAGGAAGGGAATCTGCTTCCCAAGCCCAGAACCCACAGAACAGAGCCTCCGGTCTGGGCTCATGATGTAAGTAAATAAGAATGACAAGCAAACAAGGTGGTAAAAGGAGCAGAAATCTCTTTAGGGTGTGCCTTGGTTCAGAACACATTCTGCCCAATCCCTACAACTTTTTCCCTCCCGTGTCCACTAAGATGGCACTAGCCATCAGGTCCCAAAGGGTCTCCTGGAATGTGGAATGAACAGGGATTAGGTCAGAAAAATGTGAGCCTTGGTGAGGTCATGAAGTGAGTTGGTGACACTAGACAGGTTGCCTCCCCCTTCCTGGCCAAGGACACTCTAGAAGGGCCCACCACTCTGTCGCTGAATAGGATATAGGGCATGGCCCCCTCCATACTCACTTAGCCACAGTGTCTCACTCTGCCATCATGCAGGTCACATGGCGGCCCAGGGAGCCACTTTCCTTCATTCCTACAAGTGGCCTCAGGACCACCCTCTGGTAGGTTTCCTGTGTGGAAAAGTTGCCCAAGGTCCCCCCACAGAGCTCTCTCTGCACCCGAGGGCCTGAGGGCAGTCCTGGAGTTGCAGCAATTGGACTGGGAGGACAGTAAAGATCATCGATCCTTTCAGACCAGATGAGGATGCTGAGGCACAAACAGGCAAGGTCACAGAGTGGAGGGAACCCGGGTCTCAGCAACCCCGTTCCCGCCCCTGAAACCATAACCTGTGGGCTGAGTCTATCCCCATCTGTGCCTTGCTGGTTCCTTATGCAGCAGGGAGTGCGGCTTCTAGAGTGTGTAATCCACCCGGCTATGGTGCCGGGCTCTGGGGAACCAGCCATCGCCAGGTGTGGAAACCACAGACATGCCATTTTGTCACAGATTTGGCTCGGTGTGTCAGGCTCAAAAAAGTGGTTCCTCTTCATTTGTTCCTACCTGTTTCACTCCTCAGGAAGGCCAGACCTCCTTTCTCCACCGCCCCCGCCCCGCCAGCCCCGAGGGTTCTGCCCCTCACACACACACAGACACACAGACACACGCGCGCACACACACACACACACACACACACACACATACACACAGACACAAAACCTTTCTAACTGCCTCAAGTTCAGGCCAAAGCTCACCCTTTCCAGCCACCTCCGTGCTGAGCTAGTCACTCTCCTCTTATCTCAGTTAAGATCTCAGAAGCACAGAATCCCAGTTAGAGAGAATCTCAGATCAGAGGTCATCGAGTTCAGCCTTCTAGGTGAGGCAAGATTTCCCTCTTCTCTTCGTCACATAATTTCACATCTCTTCAGGATGCCCTCCTGCCTGTGGCCTCTCAGGGATGGCAGACTGCTGCTTCCTTCCCTCTCCCCTTCCCTGTTCCCCCTTCCCCGCCAGGGGCCCTTCTAGCTCCCTCCCCGCTCCCTCCCCTCCCCATCTCTGGGTGACTTTTAAATCAACGTCCACAAAACCCACATTTATAACATTATAACTTTCAGCTATAGAACCTGGCAGAACATTCCATAACATATGACATCAGGATGCAAATTTTGATGACTCACTCTCATTCCCCAACACACACACACACACACACACACACACATACACACACACACACACACACACCGCCCCGCACCACCGCCCACCACCGTAAGCATTCCACAGGCTCATCGAAAGAACTGAAGGAGACAGCGCGTGGGAATGGATTTTAAAATTTTAAGGTTCTATAATGTGTCAGGGATTATTAACTTGTAAGTTTCTCAAGGGCAAGAACTGTGTCTTCTGCTCAGAAACCATCTCCCCACACACACCCAGCCTGGAATATTATTAGACATAGAGCGGGTACTCATGGAATTGAAATCTAACGAACTGAAAATTGCTTTAATATAGACCCATATTTTAAAAAACAGCATTAATATCCGCAAGGCCTCTGACCCCAGGGAGGGTGCTGGAAGGTGTAGCACAGTGATTTGTACGGCTGCTGGGATTCTAAGTATGTGTCCAGGGCCTGCTGGCTTTGCCGCCACCTTGCACACCTCTCTCCTCTGAGAGATAGAAGCCAAAGCCTATTCTGCTGCAGCCACCCCCGCACGACCCCCATGGCGCGTGGTGCCGGGAGTCTAGAGGTCTCTGAGCTCAGTGAGAAAGAGCAGAGAAGAGTGACCTCTGGGAAACCTCCAGCCAGTCCTGGAAACATCCACCAAAGCCTCTGACCAGAAGTTTATTTTTAATTAATTAATGCTTTCAAGAAATATTTATTGACCATCTATTGAGTGGATATGAACTCTGGGCAAGTGCAGAGAAACTGTTAAAAAATGCATATTCAGGGACACCTTGCCAAGAGACTCTGGTTGAACTGACTACAAGTAGAAAGTTCCAAAGGCCCCAGGCGATCCCAGCAAGCAGCCAGGGCAGGAGCACGGCTGTCTCCCCCGAAAGGCAAGCTTAGGTGGCCAGGTAGGACGCTACCCCTGCCTTCCAGGAGATAGGCAGCTAGGGGGCAGGCAAAGCATGGACCCTGAGAAAGCCCTCAATAATGAGCCTCGGTGGAGGACTAGGGACGGGGCAATCAGGGAAGGGATAGTAAATGTCTCCGAGAGCTGGCCCAGGGGGGCTCCTTTTGGGGGGAACACGAAGGCCAGAGTGTGAGGTGCAGATTAGCCACTCCAAGGCTGGGCCCTTTCAGGGAGAAGAGGGCGTGTGTCTTGAATTGGAGAATGAAGGAAGAGGGGAAACGGTGCCCAAACTTAATCACAGGGAGAAAGTGGCCCAACCAACCGTTTGGCTTACTGATATCATCTATAGACCTGAGGAAGCTTGCAGAGGCCTCCAGAAATCTCTGAGACAGCCCCAGGGGGGAACTTAGCCATGGAGCCCTTGGGCTTGCTGGCCCTCCAGGACTCAGAAGACCCCATGTTCTCCCCCTCACCTCCAGCTCACCAGCCCCTGGGCTCTTCAGGCGTCCAAACTGGCTTCAGGACAGGGCCAGGCCTCACATCCAGTAGGAGTTTTCCCAGGAAGCTTGGAGGTCTGTTGCCATTTACAGCAGCTCCATCCCTGGAAATCCACGCACTGGGGCCCTTCCTGGAAGGGAGGTGACAGGGTTAATCTAAGGGCTGGGGGAGGCGGAGAAAGGCCTTGAAACACACAGGGAAGCCAACCAGATTAATAGAGGCAGAGAGAGGGGGGTAGACCATTAGGAAGACAAAGAGAAAATCATGCTGGAGCAATAGAAAGGGAAATCTAATATCAACTAGGGAAAAATAAATGGAGATTAGGGCAAACAAATTAGCTTTAATGGGTTCAATGCTAATACAAGAATAACAGCCGAGCTGCGAATGCCTTTGAGGGGAAGATGGGATAAAGAACCTGAGCAGTCATGCAGGCAATAAAGATGGTGTGGGGAGGGGGCCAGCCAAAGACACGGGGAGGCAGAGAGGAGAGAATGCTGGGGGTGAAGGGTAGGGGAGAGGTGGGCCAGATGGGTGGGCTCTGCCATCTTGGACGGGACACAGGACTGGGGCAGGGAAGGGGCTGGGAGGACGCAGGAGCGGTGAGTAAAGGCTGGAAATAGAGACAAGGGAGGCAATCGGAAAGGGGAGGGACAAGGGACGGAGGGCAGAAGAATGAAACCCGGACTGGAGACAGACTGAGCACAAAGGGGGTTGGGGACAGCAGAGGGGAACAGAATGCAGGAGAATGAACCAATATGAGGGAAAGGAGGTATAAGAGAACCAAATTCAGTGAGTCCCCTGAAGAAAACCGTAGAGAAGGCAAGATTAGGCCTCAACAAAAGGAAAGCCTGGGGAGGACCCCAAAGTGGGTTTGGAGGTGACAGAAAGGCACAGTTGCTCTGAAAGAAGGGGCCGACTATCCTGCTGCCAGGGGCCATGCCTGGTGAGGACATGGGCTGGAGCAGTATCTTGAAGGCCCTAAGCCTGCCTCTCACTTCTGCCCCTTTGTAATGGTGTGGCCTTGGGCAAGTTACACGTGGCTTCTGCTCCTCAGCTCCTCATCTGCAAAATGGGGACAACAGGCTACCTACCTCAGAGGGCTGTCAAGAGAACAAAC
>RCUC01124159.1:0-11621 GCA_003697995.1 Taxidea taxus jeffersonii | reverse complement strand
CTAATACAACCTGAAAACCCAGAGTTATCTCCCTCCCTCCCTTCCTCCTTCCCTCCTTACCTTTCTTCTCTCCTCCCTCCCTCCCTCCCTTCTTTCCTTCCTTCCTTCCTTCCATTATCCTTCATGTCTGATCTGCCAGCAAGTCCTGTCACCCCTAGACTACTGCCTGGCACATAGAAAGGTCTCCATAACATTTGTTAAGTGAATGATAATCATTCCTTGGATTAAATCACTTAGGTAATTGCCTCCATGAGTTCCTTCCTTTTTGGGCTGTCATTGTAATAGATTAGAATTTTTTCATAAGTACATATTCCCTTTCCAATTCCTTACCTCAGTGGAAGAAGTCAGCTTCCTTGCCTTATTCAGTTAATCTTGGCCATGGACCAGTTTTGACTAACAGGAGTAGTTGGAAGTAACAATCTGCTAGTTTTGGATAGGGGTTTTTGGAGGCATTGGTCTTTCCACCTGCTCACTTTGGGAGCTTTTAAACTTCTACATTAATAGAACATAATCTAGGTATTTGCTACCCTTCCAGCTTGGGCCTCAGCATGAGACCAACAGAGCAGAATTGCTCCAGCCACCCAACACCTACAGAGCATTCCCAGGCACTGTGGGTGAGATGATAAATAATGTTATTTAAGCTACAGATGTTTGGGCTGGTTTGTTATGCAGCATTAGAAAAACAGTAGTTGACTAGTACACTTTTCTAAGTCTGTAATGCTCCCACAATCTAGGAAATAATGTGTCTTGGTTCAGTGATTTAATGTGGTCATTAAAAAACTGATTTCTTTCAGTCAAATATACTAAGAACTCCTTTTGAGACTGGAGAGACAGAAAACTGTAAGGAGTATTAGAAATGAGAATTTGCAACTCTCATTTTTCAGATAAGGAAACTGATGTCCAGGGATCCTCCAGCTCGTATAATTAATTCGTTCTAGAGAGGGCCAAAGTCCAGAGCTCCCAAAGCAATGCCTCAAAGGCCTTAATAGGAGAATTTGATGGTAAGGTGACTAAATTGTGTGTGAAAATCAGCTCATTTTGTAACCTTCTTTGAAATACACAAAGAGCAAGAAGTCCAATAAAAGGCAACAATGACTTTGGGAAAAGCAGGACATAATTTTTAATATCCTTTAGGAGGAAACTGTCCTGTGTACCTATTAGCTACTGTCATTCAGAGGCATAATTTCAGCTAACATTGATATGCTGATTAGACACAGCCTTCTGTTTTGATCTCAGCTGACCGGTAGGGCCTAAATTTTGATTTGATTGAAAGAATAGGTAACATTCAATTAGAAAATTTCCTCAAGTTAAAATTGGTTAAAGCAGTTAATTCCAAATCTCATCCTCTATTGAGTATTTGATAAACACAACTGTACTTTTTCTGTGAGGGAAGAAAAACCACATGGGGCACTTTTTAGGGGCTTTTTCAACTTAGATAAGGACTGTTATATTTTGCTGATTTTTTTTTTTTTTTTAATTTGGGAGAGGTGATTATCCCCAGAAATTCCTTTAGATGACAAATTTGGTTCCTACTTGAAATCATACTATTATATCAAAACATGTTAGGGTTGTAACTTCCAGAGGCTCCCGTATCATTAATTATATACTCCTCTTTGCAGTTTTTACCTTGTGGGCATCATGGCCAAATAGTGCATTTAATTGCCATAGAAATTCTGTAGATGTTAATAATTGTCATAGTTTATATTTATTTTATATGTTTATATAAACATAAACATTAAATTGTCATAGTTGGGATCATGACCTGAGCCAAAGGCAGCCACTTAACTGACTAAGCCACCCAGGCACCCCAAGAATTTACAACTTTTTAATAGAAAAGTTGTAGTCTATAACTTGTAAAAAATAAAGTTCTCTACTTCAGGTCTTTCTTAGATTTTTAAAGTTTAATTTTGTATTTCTCTTTAACCTGGGTATCTTATCTGTTTTTTAAAACTGTTTAATTTTGTATTTCCCTTGAACCTGGGTATCTTATCTGTTTTTTAAAACTGTTTTTCATTTAGAGGCTGGATCAAGAAATACTTGAATAAGTGAATGTATGAAGAAAATCAAATAAGATTCAATTTTCCAAGGATAATTCTAGTACTCTAGTTTTCATATTAAAATAAGTGTGTTTGCATGCACTGTTTTTGAATTAAAAAAAAATTAAATTACCTCGATTTCTGTTTTTTTAACAAAAACTATTTTATAGCTTATTTCCTTAAAAATTGAAAATTTAGTAAACACATGAAAAAATCTTCAGTAATCCTATGAGTAGAAAGTAACGTTGTTTACATTTCAGTATATATTTTTCCAGCTACTTTTTTCTATAGTCATATACCTAAAATAAACTGAAATTTCTCAGGCAGTACTTTTTGGGAACTGGCTTATAAAAACATTATCCTTTTTAGTTTTAAAATTATAAAGTAACACAGGATGCTTTAAAAACCCAAACAATACAATTTTTAAATTAGGAAAATAAAAGGTTTTCTGTCCCTCCCCCATGTTCCGTCCTACTTCCCATAGGGAAATTGCTATTTGGTATTTTTGATTGTTTGTTTTTGACTACATGTGTATTTTTTTTAAATAAATAACTACTTCTATTTCTTACACATTATAAATATTTTCATATTAAAGAATCACCCATTATTGATTTTTATTAGTCACCCAGTTTTATGTTTCATGTATTACAATAGTTGGTTTTATTAAATCCCTATTATTGGAGACCTTTACTGATAATATTTTGTATCCTCTTATGATGAATTTCTGTAGAGTTTATATGTTTATATGTTAAAGCCTTTATATATGTGTGGCCAAATTTTGCTTCCAGAAACATACTAAATTTCATGCTCAGCTAGAGTCGTATCTACAACTGTACCTATTTCCTTTTGCCCTAGATGGTATTTTAATTTTTAATAATTGTGGTTAATACTAGCTCATTTTGATTTTATTTGCATATCTTTATGTAGTAAGGTTAAACTTTCTCCCCATACTTACTGGGCTTTTGCATTTCCTTTGAGAATTGCTAGGTAATGAGTTCACTCTTGGTTTTATTGGCTTAAAAACATTCTTCAAATGTTAAAGATACTAAGACTTTTTCCTAAAGGATATGTTGCAAACAATTTCTTCTCAGTTAATTTGTCTTTTTGTTGTGTTATGAGTTACTATTTTTTGTGGCCAGATCTATTAATCTTTAATTATAGAGGCATTATGCTTAGAAAGGACTTCCCTTGGAGATCAGATAAATATCCATTCATTTATTAAAAACAAACTTTTTATTTTAAGAAACTTTTATTGAAAAGTTGCAAAGATGGTATAGAGATTTCCCTTAACTCTAAACTCAGTTAAACTTCTCACCTAGTTATGGTACGTTTGTCACAACTAACTACTCAATACATTATTATTAACTAAAGGCTGTACTTTATTCAGATTTCTCTAGTTTCACCTAATGTACTTCTTCTTATCCAGAATCCCATCCAGTATTATGCCTTGGATTATAATTTCAATAACATGTTATTTATTTTGTTGCTCTAATTGTTTCAGTTTTGGCCATTCAGAGCTCTTTCAATTGGCTTCTGTGTCCCTTTGACATCCCCTACTCATTTTGTTTGTTGAGGTTTACTTAGGGACACTATAAGATGCTTCAGGCTCATTTTGTATATTCCCTTTTCCAGCCCTAGAATCAGTCATTTCTCTAAGGAGCCCTGCTTCCTTTTTTTGCAGAGTAGTATTAGAGACCAAGATTTGAATGCAGGGTGTGCTCAGGGCCATTGGGGAGTCATTGTTTGTAGATCCTCTCAGCTGACAGAGTGAGAGGATATATAGTATGTATGCTAACCTGTATGTATTCATATGTATATAATTAAAATTATATAATTATAATGATTTTAATTTTTATAGTTATTTTTAGTTATATCCGTGAGTATCTTTTTAAAGCTAAACATGAGGTCATGCTGATGTCTCTAGCGCTAATCTATGGTAACCACATGGTTCACTTCATCCTTAGCCCCTTGTTTATCTGCACATCTGCATTCCTATAGTGAGAAACCTGGCTCCTGCCATCCCCTGTCCATATACTTATTGGTTCCATCTAGTATACCTGTATAGTGGCTTCACAGTTGTTAACCCATAACCCTGTGGGAAACAACTTTCCAGCTCGAGTGTGGTGCTTATGTATAGTTCCATTTTCTTTAGCTCTGTGTATCCATTCATTTCCAGAGTTACCTGGGTCAGTACTTCTTTTTCCCCACTTCTGCACTGATGTTACATCATACAAACATCTGTAATACAGCTAGATTCTATTATTACACTTTCATTCCATCCTGGGATTCTCTACCCTTCTATTTGACAGCTTAATTTACACACAGTAAAGTGATATATGGATTTTGACAAATTCAGTGTCCTGTATCCATCACAACAGTACCATATGAAGTAATTTCACAGCCTTAAAAATTCTCAGTGCCTCACCTTTTCAGTGTCCTCTCCTATCCAAACCCCTGGCAACCACTGGTCTGTTTACCCTCTCTACAGTTTTATCTTTTCCAGAATACCATTTAAGTGGAATCTACAGTATATAGTCTGCTAGGACTGGCTTCTTTTAGTTGGCAATATATATTTAAGATAGTATTGATATTATTGTGTGGATTTATTGTTCCTTTTGAGTCATCCATCATTTTACCTATTTTTTTATGATCTCAGTTTTTACATTTAACTCTTTAGTCAACTTGAAATTTATTTTATTACATTGTTTAGGATAGAGATCTAAGTTTCTCTCCAAATAGTTAACTGAGTTTGTGAAATCATTTTTTCTACTGGACCTCCCCCTGTGAGTATCATTTATCATAAGAATTTTTTTCTCCATTGACTTGAAATGCTTTTATATAACTAAACTTATATGTATGTAAAAGTCTGTTTCTTAGCTTTCTATGAGGCTCAATATTTCTGTTATTAATTCTTATGGAGCTACCAGTATCAGAAGTACGGTACTTTTGCTATATAATTTAATATTTAGTAGATGTCCTCTTAATTATTTTTCATAAAAATTCTTGGTAGTTTTCTCCAGGTTTTTCTTTTAAAAATTTTAGATTTATTTCATTATTATAAAAACCACATTGTAATATTAAATATAATTAAATTCAGAGATAAATTAAAGAAGAATTGATATCTTTCCAATACTGTCTTTTTAAAACCAAAATATGATACTTCTTTCCATTAATTAGTTCTTCCCTTATGGTCCATCTTTCTTAATTTGGGAATTGTACAAATATATCATTAAATTTACTTCCATATATTTTATATTTTTCAGCATTACAAATTTTCAGTATTCATTGTTAATTTACAATTATTTTTTCTCAACTGTAATTTCTTTGAAATGTGAAAGCAATTAATATTTGCATTCTAATGCTTTGTTATGACCTTTTATGTTGTTCACATTGGTCCTTCATTGATAATCATATTTTTTTCATAGACAATCATATCATATTAAAATAATGAAATGTTTATTTCTCTTCTCTGAATTTTATACCACTTCTTTTTCTTACGTCATTGTACTGGGTAGATCTTTCAGATGAGTTGAGCTAATAGACTTCTTTATCTTTCTTCCCAACTTTAGTGTGAGTACCTCTGGTGTTTTATGGAAACAGTGAATTTAAAGGCATTACAGATTCTTACAATTTATAGGTTTTTTTTTTTTTTAAGATATTTATTTATTTGACAGAGAGAGGACACACAAGCGGGAGGGGGCATGTGTGGGGGTATGGGCAGAGGGAGAGGGAAAACCAGGCTTCCTGCTGAGTAGGAAGCCCGATGTGGGACTCTATCCCAAGACCCTGGGATCATGACCTGAGTCGAAGGCAGATGCTCAACAAACTGAGCCTCCCAGGCACTCTATTTACAGGGATTGTAAGATCACAATTGATGTATATTTTGCAAATGGATTAATTATCTATTAATTTATCTCATGTAAAACAAAACATTCCTTTACTTACTAATTTTATGTTAGAAGTGGTATACCAATATCTTACCTCTCTCACTCATTATATTAACACATAACTAGTAAGTCCTCTTATTGCTAGCTTTAGGAGTAGGGGATTAAATCTGTTGGAGGTGCAGCATCCAAATGAATATAGAACTTTTATTGCCTAGTTACTTACTTTTGCAACTGGAATCTAGCGTCTGTGTCATAGCGTATTTTGACAGAAAGAAGGTCTTTAAAACAGAAAAGAAAAATGAAGACAGATAGTAGTGAGAGATTTTAGAATTTAGCTTATTATTTCCTTGTGTTTGCAAAGATTTTTCTTTTTTCTTGCTTAGCATCAGTGACTTGTTTTCTGGGCAGGGATGATATAAGTACTGCTATGCGTACCAATTGGTGTCCATTCTGACTGGTTAAATATTCTTATTGATTATTGTCCAATAATAAATATATTGACTGGTCACCTCTCATTGTGAGATAGTTATTCATTTATGGAAAAATAAGATGTTTAGTATTAAGTGTCATGCCTCGTCGCATCCCTAGTTATTGAAACATGAAATCAATTTCAGAATTTCTCTTCTATCTACCAGGGGGAAATGTCAATATGAAAAAAAAAGATGAAACTTTTTCTTATCCATCAATAAATATCTACTGAATGTCTCATACCACCCAGATCATTAATAAATGCTGCAGAAGACATAAGAGTTACATAAACCCTTGGTGGTTTAGGTGTTTCCAGTCCAGGACTCTGGGCAGTGAAAAGATAAGCCTTTAGTATTTGGTACAATTTAAATATGAGGATATTACCTTTCTTTCCTTTCTTCCAAAATCAGCATTGCCTTTTATCAGGGAAATTTCTTTTCTTGCACTGTCGAGTCCTGGCAGTTAAGGTTACCTTGCCTTTGCAGTTGTTTACATCAGTGATAGCTCAGAAGACCTCCCAGGTTCAACGAGTGACAAATCATTACTGACTGTACAATGTAATTAAAAAGCACAGGCATCGATTAGCGATGAGCTAAACCTGAGACCGAAAAGTGAGAGACCCAGAATAGCTGGCAAAACTTCTCATTGGATCTGTCTGAAATGGAAGATGTTTGCCCCTGCAGGCATGGCGCAAGGCCCATTGTGCATTTCCATTAGAGATCCGCACTGCATCCGAGCATGCCATTGATGTTGGCCTATTTATGAAAGGCTGTTGAAAGAGGTTTCAGAGCTAATTGAAAAGGGATGTTTCTGAACTACAGTCACTTCAAACAACATGGCTCCAAAACTGTTTCAATAGTTTGGAAACAAACACGTCTCCATAATTTGCACATGAAATTAAACAAATGATTTGAAGTGAAAGCTCCATTGGCATTTGGTAAGATTGTTTCTTTAAAAAAATTATTAATAGGACAGTTGGCTGAGTTTATTATAATTGTCCCTGCCCACATCTATCTGTGCTTTCATTATGTTGTCTGTCCCTGTTTTCAGGGATGTCAACTGAGGCTGCTAATCTGCCTTGTCTGGAGGCAGGGCATACGTTTTTAACAGGACGTTGTCAACTACTGTTCAGTTACAAATTTTTATCTTCTAGGAAAAAGGAATTTCTCAAAACCTACTTTGAAAAAAAAGAAAGTATTAATAACAAAACAACACCCTCAACATGCTTCCACAAGATTTTTCTCAAGGTAGACTGTAATAGAAAGAACGAGGTTGAGCTGAACCTCAACCACACTGAAAATTGAGTGAATTTATGTGAACAGAATGCAAACATAATTATTAAAAAATGTTCTCCCCCAGGCAGTTTTCAATCAAGATCTGAAAGCATTAGCAAACATTGATTTCTCCCATAACACTTGTTCTTATTATTGGAGCTGATATTTGTCTGTTCTTAAAGCAGAAATTGAGGTCTGATAACTGAAGCTGCTGTGGCTAAGTTTACAAGTTAGCTTTTGCCCATGGGGTAAGAAGGCAGGGGTTGATGTGTAGCTGTTCCTCAAAGCAGAGGGAGAATCAGGTTCATTGTTATTATCTCAATTATCCATTAGAATTAATTGCTCTGTCCTTAATGTTTTAACAACATGTTTTTTTGTGGGTTTTTGTTTTTTTTTTTTGGTTGGGAAGACTAGAGCCAAGCAATTACCTGGTTAGGCATGTAGTCAGTGCCCCACATTTATCATTGGTCCCTTACTCTAGTGTGGTTTAAAGCAAACACTTAGGTTTTAGATGTTCAACTACTGAGGGGAATATGGAGTCCTAGCTTCTATGACCAATTGAGAAGGGTGTTTAAGGCTTCATTGCTATAACATTCATTAGATTTCACCACATCTGAGATAATTTGATTGTTTGGGTAACCGAAGGAACTGGATTGAAATGGTAGGTGCCATTTGGCTGTTTCTGAGTGAGTTGTTTTAGCTTAGGAGAATGTGTCCATTGACTGTTGACTGCTTGGTCTGACAATAGGAAATGTCCTCAAATGATTCCTCATACTGGCCCAAGCACTTAGTGGCTCTTTTCTAATTATATACCCTTGTGTGCATCTTGAGGGTCAGAGCAACTTTGAGAGATCCCAGGACATTCAACAAGAGCTTGGACAGATAAGAGGACCACAGGAGAAGGAGTGAGGCAGTTCTGGAAATCACATGCATTGGAGGATTCAGAATTGGCTTAGGGAGGTGTAGAAGATCTAAAAGATTGCAGGATTCCACTTCCTTATCATGTAGATATGATAAAGCTTACCTTCCTTCCAATAGGTGAGCATGAGCTATGATGCAGAGTTTTAGCATCTCTGGCCTTAACTAGAACCATCTTGAACACCATTCCTAGCTCTAGGGAAGCTTAACAGATGTACTCCCTATGATTTTCCTAAATTAAAGCAGACCTCCCTGAAGTGATTCCAAGCTTCCCTTTGAGTTTACCCCTAGTGGATTTCCTGGGATGTCCTAGAACTTCAGAGCTTCAAGGGAGGTGAGATGCATGGGTACATGTAATGGTGGTGGATAGTGAAAGGTTGCGTACAAATTGATCTCATTCGAATGGCATCAAGCAGAGCACTGCTCTGGCTGCTACATAGCACCTCATATATAATGATTGCTTAGCTATTTAGAAATAGAAAAGCAGCAATATATTTTGATAGGTCCTAATTCCGGATATCTTACTGCTGGTAAAGCATTTATAGGAGGAGAGATGAAAAGGAGCAGGGATTGAGCAAGTAACATTGTACTTACTATGTGCCAGGCATTGCACTTATATTTATTTGAGTTATCTCATTTAGTGCTCTTAAGTATCCTGGGAAGTAGACAATGTTATTATTCTCATTTTATAGGTGAGGCAACTGTTCTCAAAGCAGAGGAAAGGTCAGAGTCACACACTGGATAATTTCCAGCCAGTTATAGCTTATTCCTCACAACTTCCATTTATGTCAGAGTAAAGCAAAGAGAGGACACAAGAGAGGGAAATGATTATAGATGTAAAATAAAGATTTGTAGACAATCTTTTTTAAAGTTTCTGTTTAAATCCAGTTCATTACATGCAGTGTTATATTAGTTCCAGGTGTACAATGTTTCAATTCAACAATTCTGCACAGTACTCAGTCTCATCATAATAACTGTCCTCTTTAATGCCCTTCACCTCTTTCACATCTGCCCATCCCCCCATCCACCTTCCCTCTGGTCTCCATCAGTTTGTTCTCTATAGTTAAAAGAGTCTGTTTCTTGGTTTGACTCTCTCTCTCTTTCAAACCCTTTCGCTTATTTCTTAAATTCCACATATGAATGAAATCATAGTATTTGTCTTTCTGTGACCGACTTATTTTACTTAATAATACTCTAGCTCCATCCATGTTTTCCAAATGGCAGGATTTCATTCTTTGTTATGACTGAGTAGTATTCCATTGTAAACTGTTGCAGCTATCCTGAAAAACAGTATGGATATTCCTCAAAAAGTTAAAAACAGAACTACCCTACAATCCCACAATCACATTACTAGGTATGTAAATACTAATTCAAATACTAATTCAGGGATACATGCACCCTGATGTTTCTAGCAGCATTATCTTATAATAGCCAAATTGTGGAAATAGCCTAAGTGTCTATGGATTGATGAATGGGTAAAGATGTGGTGTATATATATACAATGTACTCAGCCATAAAAAAGAATGTAGATAGTCTTACTCTCTGGAAGTTAAATGTTTTCCAGGTGTTTTATTCATTATTTTTTAAGGTTGTGTATGAGAGCTCAGGTCATGGGGAGATGGAGTGGGCTAGCCATTTGACAAACCCAGGACCACTTTACCAACATGGACAAAATTGTATTGTTGGAGATAATAATAAGCGTGTATGTATATGAAGGTCTGGGGGAGCTGCGAAGCAATGAAAATTAAGGCAGACATTCTCTTTTAAATCATAAATACAATCTAAGTAGTGCAATTGAGCAAACATTGAACATTAGTCTAATTGTTTTTAATAGACTTTATTTTTTTAGAGCAGTTTTAGGTTCATAGCAGAATTGAATGGAAGATATGTTGATTTCCCCTGTATCCCCTGCACCCACAGATGAATAGCCTTTCCCATTATCAGCATCTTCCACCCGAGAAGTATATTGGCAGACTTTTAACAAAGATTTATTTATGTTTTAGAGAGAGAGAAAGTGAGCGAGCATGCATGCATGAGAATGACGGAGGGGGAGAGGCATAAGGAGAGGGATAGAAAAACTCAGAAGACTCTTTGCTGAGCAAAGAGCTAAAGGCGGGCTTGATCCATAACCCTGAGATTACGACCTGAGCCAAAACCAAGAGTCAGACACTTCACCACCAATGCCATCCAGATGCCCTAGAGTAGTATATTTGTTAGAATTGATGAATCTACCTTGATACATCATTATAACTCAGAGTCCATAGTTTATATTAGGGTTCACTAATGGTATTATATATTCTATGGGTTTGGGCAAATGTATAATGACATGTATCCACCATTATCGTATCATACAGAGTAGTTTCACTGCCCTAAAAATCCTGAGTGTTCTGCCTGCTCATTCCTTCCTTCCCTCGACCCCTGCCAGCCATATTTTATTGCCTCCATAATTTTGCCCCTTTTAGAATGTCATATAGTTGGAATCATACAGTATGTAGAGTTTTCACACTGGATTCTGTCACTTAGCAGTATGCATTTACATTTCCTCCGTGTCTTCTTATGGCTGATAGCTCCTTTCTTTTTAGCATTGAATAACATTCCATAGTCTGGATGTTTATTTATCCATTCACTTACTGAAGGACATCTTGGTTGGTTCCACGTTTTGGCAATGATAAAGCTGCTGTAAATATCTGTGTGCAGATTTTGGTGTGGACATAAATTTTCAAATCCTGTTGATAAATACCAAGGAAGATGGTTGTTGGATTTGGATAGTAAGAGCACTTTAGTTTTGTATGAAACTGTCAAATTGTTTTCCAAAGTGGATGTACTGTTTTGTATTCCTACCTGCAATAAGTGATAGTCTGTATGTTCTAAATCCTTGCCAACATTTGGTGTTGTCAGTGTTCTGGGTTTTGGCCATTCTAATAGGTGTGCAGTGATATCCTACTGATTCTTGTTTTAGTTTGCATTTCCCTGATGACATGGTACGGGACATCTATTCGTATGCTTATTTGCTTACCATCTTTTATATCTTCTTGGTA
>RCUC01124158.1:0-19132 GCA_003697995.1 Taxidea taxus jeffersonii | reverse complement strand
TCCTTCCTTCCTTCCTTCCTTCCTTTCTTTCTTTCTTTCAAGATTTATTTATTTATTTACTTGACAGACAGAGACCACAGAGAAGCAGGCAGGGAGAGGGGGAAGCAGGCTCTCCACTGAGCAGAGAGCCCCATGTGGGGCTCGATCCCAGGACCCTGAGATCATGACCTGAGCCGAAGGCAGAGGCTTTAACCCTCGGAGCCACCCAGATGCCCCGGTTTCTTTATTTCTTTGATGAGAAAATAACGAGAAGTAGACAGGGCTTGTATGGACGGCCTCTTTGGGGTTCCAGTGAAGTACCCACTTGCGGTGGGATAGTAATTCGTGGCGTGAGGACGAGACCCCAAATGACAGCCCTCCGGTCACTCTCGGTTTTGTTCCCTCCTTTCTTCCTGGCCGCATGGCTTCCTTCCAGCTTACCCTGCCATATGCTTATTAAAGGCCTCCATGGTGGGGCTCCGGGCTGAACCAGTCCCAGGTAGGCTTAGACTGGCCGACTGCAAAATCCTAAGAAATGCAAATTTTCACTTCCATATCCCATCATAGAGTGAAGTAGAATTTGAAAAAAAAAAAAAAAAAGGAGGTTGTAGTGCATTTGAATAAAGAAATCTGGACTCACTCAGTATCCAAGCAGAGTCAGGAAATGTGGCGTGAGATTAGGTCTTCCTAATTAAAGGGACTAATAGGTACCAAAACGAGTTGAAATTTGCAATACCTAATTTTTTTTTTCTGTTTTTTTCATGATTTGCCTTCTGGATTCCCGGTCCAGAAGCTTGTTTTAAGAATTGTTTTTGGTCCCACAAGTCAGCTAACCTCTCAAATGAGATTAAAATCTTTGGGTTTGGTAAAGTTTGCATAAATATTTTAGATAGATCCATCTTTAATTAGGTTATAACATTATAAAGTGCCACGCAGCGTTCTCTTCCCACAAATTAGACCTGAGCCTCACAAACAAATTAATTTGTTTCTCAGGGTTTTGACTGGGCTCTGGGCTACACTCGCTTTCTCCCAAGGACTCGTGACCCTCTGGATTTCAAATGCCTGAGGGTAAAAAGCAATTATAAAAGCATGACTCCCCCAGATCAGCTTTCGCCTCTGCCTTGTCTGTGTTTTATTGATGGGAGATTGAAGGAAGATTCAAATCAGCCATCCTTCAATTCCTCACCAGCAGCAAAATGCAGAAATCATTAGCTTTTCCTGTGTAAAAGACTTTGTCCTGCCTTATTATTCAAAACTGCTTGCTTGTATGACTCAAAAAGGGCATGTTGAATATTTATTTCTAATTTTCAGCACTGGTAAATATTATATCGCTTTGTTCCCAATGTTCTTTTTATTTTGCAAATTTTATAGCAATTAATTAATGCGGCGCCATTATTAGCAATATCTTCCCGGTTTTCACTGCCTGCATTTAAGATGATATCGCTCATAAGGACTTTTTGGCATGATTTCACAGCCAGAGAGTGTTTGAATTATAAGATCAGTTCTAGATGAATAAGAACTTGTTCTCAGTGGAGAAATCTTTTATTGCTACTAGAACACTATGTTGCAAAGCTTGCCTTGTACCCCGGCAGCTAATTTCATTTCATTTTATTTTTTTTATTTAATTGTAGCCGTCACCCTCCCACCAAAAAGAAAAGGAAAGAAACTTGGTATAAAAATAGCTGGTTGTCCGACTTCAAACAAAGAGTGGGGAGTAAGGATTGGGGGCTGGCGAGTCCAAAGGGAGGCTGATGTCATTCACTGTCAGCAGAGCCCCCCAAAGGAGAGCAGAATAATAAAAATAATCTTCGTTATTCGGCAACATGTTTCTATTTATTCACAAGGCTAATTTTAAGTGCTGCTATTCCGATTTTATTGGTGATGTAATTTTCTATCTCATAGAAACCTGAATTCTATTGATCAATAAAAAATAACGAATATTCTGTGAGTAGGATAAATATAATGTTCATTCGGCCCATGAATTTGATCAATATCTCTGGCTAAACACTATTCTTAAAGCAAAATATGTCTTTTTTTTTTAATGAATCTTAAAATGATCTTCATTTTCCTTTTGTTAATCCAGAGTTAAAAAGGACACATCTAGAAGGCGCTCCTTGGAGGCCTCTGAGAGGGTGAGGTCCAGGCGACTCGGGGGGTTTCTAGAGGTGGTGGCTTGTGGGGAGGCTGGGGGAAAAGCCCCCCTCGCCCCAGGGCTTTGGTGGTGAAGGAAGGTCAGAAGCCAGGATGGTAGCCTGTGCTCAGTCTGGGCTGGGGAGCCCTCAAAGTGTGCGTCGGAGGAGGGAAAGGAGAGGAGGAAGGAGAAACAGATGACAGACACCATAGCAGTCGACGGGGACAGCGGACAGAGCGGAGGAAGGCAGCTCTCAGCCAGGAGTCTGGGCTGGCAGAGGAGAGGAAGGACTCAGGGAGCCCGCCCCAGAATGGCTCCGCTCTCGGCCTTCTAGGAGCGTGAACAACTCCCTCTTGCCGCGTCTAGAGCCGCTTGTAAGACTCAGGGTTCCCATCTCTGGTCCAAGCACGCGGGCTGAGTGACAAACTCAAGAGCCCCGTGACGCAGGGACTGCTCCAATGGCCGCTTAATGCCGAGGCTGGTGAGGTTTGGAAGGGACAGCCACCACCTGCAGACCCCCAGCTGGCGAGGGCCACCTCCTGGAGGCGCACCTGCCATCGGAATGCACGCTGACTCCCGCCCCTGGCAGGGGCCGCCCGAAGCGCGAGTCCCCAAGAGACGGCTCCCCTGACCCAGAAGGTCCCCCGAGCCAGCATCCAAGGGCATGCAAATTACTCACTCCTCGGTGAGAGGGTGAGAGGGCAGGGCAGAGTCCGAGCTGTGGGCAGGGGCCCCCAGCAGGACCAGGGGAGGCGGTCAGCCCCACCTCCGCTCTTGCCGTGGCCTCCGGGGGGTGAGGAGGAAGGAGGAACATTCCTCGAGGCCCGCTAGAGCCCCAGCAGCCCGAACAGCCCTGCTCCCACCTCTTCTCGCATCTCTAGGGCTCGGTCTGGAGTAATTTCGTCAAACGGCAATTTTGAATAGCCAGTGCTTTATTTTTGGAATCCCAGAATGTGAGCCGGGTTTAATGAACCTCAAGCTATAATGTTTTAGTTCTCCTTTGACAAAAATTTGTATTTCATATTTTAAAAATTGCACTCATTCTGCCAGTTGGTGTTCCCAGCCAAGCATGACCCATCCGGGCGGCATTTCACAAAGTGTACTTTTTCCTGGTCACAACGTCTTTGTGATAGTTTGGCCATATGCTGAGTGAGCTGAACGTGCGTGGCACCCGCATGAACCAGAGGGACAGGTCGCCGTGGATTTGCCGAGTGCCCCCCGGATCGGCGCTGCTTGTTGCGAATTCACCCACGTGTCCAGAATGCCGAGGGCAAGAGGCGATCCGGGCAGCCTTCTCCGCTCTGGAGGGAAACGGCCCGATGACCTCCGTGTCGCGTGGGGGGCTCTCGGCGTCTTTGTTGCAGCCCTGCCTTGTCGATCGTTGAGGACTTTCCGAAACCCGAACGTTTTGCTCTTATAAACATCCCTCTGAGGGACACCGCTATGTGCTCCGCCCGTGCCTATCTGCCTGCAGCAGTGGATGGCTTTACACCGTTCTTGCCAAAATGCTTTCCGGGAAGGTTGTCCTGGTTCACCCCCGCCCGCCTCCCGTGCTAGAGCGGGGCACGTTCTTGTGCTCGTTCCCACAGGGACCTGTCTGTCCGTCCCTCCGCGCATCCGCGCGTCCTTCCAGCTGCTGTGAATACGTGTAGGCTCGCAGGGGACAGAGGCGGCGCGTGTTTCGTTGTGTAAAAATTTGCATTTTTGAGTATCATGGGTTGGTTCAGGAGTTTGTTGCCTCTTGGTAAATGACCTGCTCATCTGTTCATGGCTCCACTGAGGCTTTTAATAATTTTTGTGTCAATTTGTAAAATCTCTGCTTCTACACTGTCGCATCCAGAGTTTCTCCATTCATTATTGGTGTTTTAACTTTTCTCTACGTTTTCTGACCACCAGCAGAATGACGTGTGTACACAGTTTAATGTGCCGATATTTTCCTGTCTCGGTTTGCTTTCTGTGTCATCCTCGCAGAGGCCCTCCCATCCTCATTCGGTACAGATATTTTTATAATGTACTTTCTTCTATTTTTCATTTTATGATGATTCAAATCCCTTTGGAATTTATCTGAGGCCCGAATCTAATTTATTTTTTTTCCTAAATGAATACTCATTTCCTCCAATACCACTTATTTAATCCTAATGCGAGACGTCACTGCCGTCCGTACTCTTTGGTCTGCTTCAAGATGCTCTATTCCGCTCGGTGGCTCTGTCTTCTCTGTGCGAGTAAGACATTGTCAGGCATCGTCTACTGATGTCTGCAAGCCCCCCTCATTCCTCTTTCCACTTTAATAGATTTTTTTTTCCAAGTGAACTTGAAGATTGTTATGTCACCTTCAAAATATTCCTGTTGGGGATTTTATGGGAATTACCTCAAATGTGTAGATTAATTGGGAAAAAGGATTGACTTATTTAGTATTCTGGGTCTTTCTTACAGGAAATTTCTTAACTGATTCCTAGTGACTTTATTCTTTGTTTGCTAACAGCACCTGTTAAGACGTCTGCCCAACCCATGGGATAAAAACTCCACCATAGTTTCATTTTCTCCTTTTGTCTACATACCTTTTCATTTTGGTTAAAATAATTGGACTTTTTGGGGACTCCTGGGGGGTATAGTCAGTAAAGCATCCGGCTCTTCATTTTGGCTCAGGTCATGATCTCAGAGCCCTGGGATCAGCCCCCTGTAGGGTTCCACACTCAGAGGGCAGCCTGCTCAAGACTCTCTCTCCCTTTATTCCTCCCTTGCTCACACACACACACAGTCTCTCTCTCTCAAATGAATAAATACATATTTTAAAAAATAGAGGGAATTTTTCTTTTTTTTTTAAGATTTTATTTATTTATTTGGCAGAGAGAGATCACAAGCAGGCAGAGAGGCAGACAGAGAGAGAGAGGAAGGGAAGCAGGCTCCCCGTTGAGCAGAGAGCCCGATGCAGGGCTCGATCCCAGGACCCTGAGATCATGACCTGAGCCGAAGGCAGAGGCCTTAACCCACTGAGCCACCCAGGTGCCCCATCGAGGGAATTTTTCATGCAGATAATTATTTCTCTCGTTGGCTCTTCCATTTCTAAGAGATTTTTGACATTTTCATTGTTATGTAAGAATGAATTTGGATATCAACTCTTGAGTGTTGTTTTCTTCCTCACTACCATTTTTTTACACTAATTCTCTTTTCCTGAAATAATGATTTTTATTTTTTGGCTTGCAGAAATTCATCTCTCACTGATGCTCCTTTAGAACAGGCACATGGGAACTTACAATGGGTCAATTACACTCAGAATGGCTTAGGTACCAATATAATTTCCCTCAAACTTGGCAGAGGATGTTCCATTGTGTTCTAAGTGTGTTCGCTTAGCGTATTTGAGGACAAGATTGATTTAGTATTAGAAATAGTAGCAGTGTAAGTAACTTTCCTCCCCTACCCCCATCTAGATGACAGGGATATTTAAAATTTTCACAATTCATATGTCTACGTGGATCCTGTTTTGCTATTGTGATTACCATTTTGGTGTTGGGGAGTTCCTTACCTATAAAAACGTACAGTTAGGGGCACCTGGGTGGCTCAGTGGGTTAAAGCCTCTGCCTTCAGCTCGGGTCCTGATCTCGGGGTCCTGGGATCAAGCCCCACATCAGGCTCTGCTTGGCGGGGAGCCTGCTTCCCCCTCTCTCTCTGCCTGCCTCTCTGCCTACTTATGATCTCTGTCTGTCAAATAAAAAAAAAAATTAAAAATGTATAGTTAAGGGGAAGAAAAAGAAAAAGTTCTTTGACGAAAAGAAAATCCTTTACTCATAGTTTTTCTCTGCATGCTTCTTCTGGAATTCCTAATACACGCATGCTGAGCATCCTGAGACTTCCTCTGGGCATCATCTTTCTGTTCACCATATTCCTACTTTGTACCTTTGGATCCTGGGAAAACATAAGCGGTGAATAAATTGTAAAGTGTTTTCTGAGTTTCTCAGGGTGTTCTTTGCTAGTTTCTTTATTTAAAAAACACCACACACACACACACACAGAGCTGCCTTTTCTTCATTCCCTTTTCATAGGTGCACGTTCTCGTCAGTGCTGAGAGAGAAATAGACACTCTCTGTTGAGCAGACCCTAAGGGATCCCCATGTTCACACCCTGTATCAACGCCTCACCTTGGGTGTGGGCAGGAGCTGTGGCTTGCTTTTTTTTTTTTTTTTAAGATTTTATTTATTTATTTGACAGAGAGAGAGATCACAAGTAGACAGAGAGGCAGGCAGAGAGAGGGGGAAGCAGGCTCCCTGTTGAGCAGAGAGCCCAATGTGGGGCTCGATCCCAGGACTCCGAGATCATGACCTGAGTCAAAGGCAGAGGCTTAACCCACTGAGCCACCCAGGCGCCCCTGTGGCTTGCTTTTAATTATAGGATATGTCAAAGGTGATGTGGTTATGTATATGTATAACCTCCAATGATGAGGTTATGTCACATGGTAAAGGCAAGAAGAAGTCGTCCCCAAGTGCATGTGTGTGTGTGTGTATGTGCACCCGCATGTGTGTGTGTGTGCATGTGAGTGTATGTGCATATTGCTCGTGTTCATATGCATAAGAGACAGGTTCACTGGGGTCCCTGGAGTAGCAGGCAGCCATGTGATGAACAACCAAGGAAAGGAGCTACAAGGCAGGGAGCTTCAGGGAGTGCTGGAGCAACAACAGAGAAGAAACTGAAACCCTCAATTCAGCCACAGGGGAATGATCTCTGTCAACAACTTGAGAGAGGTTGGATCCAGGTTTGACCATAGCTGAGCCTCCGGATGAGAATGCATCCTGGCCAGCATGGTGTTTGCAGCCTTCTGAGACCCTGGGTAGAGGACCCAGTGAGGCCATACTCAGACTCTCAACCCACAGAAAGTGAGAGGTAATAAATGGGCCCCATTTCAAGGCCCTAAATTTGTGGCAATTTGTTATGCAGCAAGAGCAAAATGATGTTCTTACACTTTCCTGCTATTTCCCTAGGAGCTCAATTTCCTAGGAGAATTTTTCTTAGGACTTTTCAGATTGGTACATTTCTTTTGAAATTCTTAATCTTTTCAAATACCCAGGAGATCTCTCACTATATATTGTTCTCAGGGGCATCCTGGAAATTACTGGGCCCTAGTAAAATATTGTAGGCCCACATATACAGTAATGGGAATTTCTCAGATTTACTGATGTTCACCTTTGTCAGAATGGACATCTTTTTTTCCTATTTCTTAGGTAGCCTGGTGTTGGAGAATTGGGGTGTGGCTGTGGCCCAGCTCAGCATGGAGTTTTCTCGTAAAGAACTTGGCTCCCTACACTGCAAGTTAGAATAATCACAGACTCTGAGCTCCCTGTCATCACCTCAAGGGACTGTGTGGGTTCTGGAGGCTTGAAGGTCACCCATATCTCAAGTGTCCGGGGCCTGAAACCCTGAGCTAGCCCAGGGCTTGGTGGAGAGTCAGGCTGGAGGAGGGTGCTTTCTCCTCTGTCCCCGGGTCCTGAACTATGTGTCACAGAATTCCTCCAAGTCTCTTGGGTTTGCATTCTATCTTTCCTATTTTCTATCATGAACAGAATTCTTCCCATTTTTATATTCCTTTGAATATCTGAACAATCAATGTATGGGGTTGGTTCAATCACTCAGCAAAAATCCTTTAAAAGCTGGTCTGTAAAAAGAATCTAGATAGTCATTTTGTATTTTAATTATCTAAAGCTTTTGACAGGCTACAACAAATGGAAACAGCTTCTCTTTGATGGTTCAAAATGGCTGTGTGAGTATGAAATAGCTGAAAATTTTAGTTTGAGCACATTAACATTTTTCTTAATCTGAATATTAAGTCCTGTTACCTCTCATCCATGATATTAATGGACAGTCTGGAAATTATTTTGCTATCTTCTTTGGCCATGGGCTACATTAGAACAGTCCATGAAAAGCAAGGAGAAGCTCCGTATTATGCTGGTCAATCCTATGTCCTCCCCACTGCTTGACCCCCTGAGAGCCCATACCACTCCTGAATGTGAGGCCTTGCCTGGGCCTGGGCTCTGTGGTACTTGTGGGCAGTTGCAGTGCCCTCTGTGGGAATCATTCTGACATGCAGTGCCTTTCCCTCCTCACCACCCACCCATTCCCCTGGCATCTTCCTGGCTTTTCCACCTCTCAGGGAAGGTTCTGGAGCTGAGGGTCTGAAAATCCCAAACCCTGTTCACAGATTTGCAGCTCTTAGAAAGCCAATGAAAGGTGAATAAAGCTTTTCTTACACATTCATCTAAAAAGAGAATGCAGCCCCCATCATGTACCCCTCAAATTATCTCTGATTATTCCCACCAATAACCTTGGCCTTCCAGGTCAGAGCCTGGCTGAAGGCTGTCTTCAGTGTGGTCCTGAAATACAGAAAACCTTTGTCTGTCATCTTGGCCATAGGGATCCCAGACCTCCAGAACAGGATCTGAGAACAGGGGGTGGCTCATGGGATCTTTATCTCTGGTCCACAAAGAGGAAAGTACAGAAACCTGGATGCAGTGTTTGGAAACCCAATTTTTAAAGCCCATGGACTTAATACTTGAAAATGGTTTTATAGATTTTATATCTTTGTTTTTAAAATTTTATCTAGTAATTCATTTCTAGTTTACTCTACAAGAATTTCTTCACCAGAGAGTTGGAGAACAGTGTCCAAAAATAAAATCTGTCTGCTCTCCCTGGAGGGTTAGGGAGAGGAGTGGGGAAAAGCAAATTCCACTTAATTCTTTCTGAATCTACAGTGTGAAAAAGTAAGCACAGCCTGAAAGCATCAGTTTCTTGCAATAAAGCATCCTACTGGCCAATCCACCATTGTTGGAGTTGAAAAGGAACACTGTTTGGGTGAGCTACCAGAAACAAAAGGATCTCAACATAATGGTTATTTCTACCTCTACAGAGGAATTATGGGTGAGCCAACAGGAGCTTTGCTTCAATGAAGCAAATGATACTCTTTACACATTGATGTCTTTTTCTCAAAAGTGCCACATCCACACAACATGACTCTTCTTTCTATAATGTGTTTCTTTGCATCTTTGTATGACATGAAGCAGAGTCAACAACCATAGATCTTGGTGGTGTGTATATGTCTTGGCAGAATCAGATTTTTCTCACAACTTTAATCTCTAACGCTAAGATAATTCTCTCTTGAGAGGTAAGTTGAAAAAAATAGTTTCTTAAATTGTTAATCAGGAAAAAAAATTAATGAAAATCCATTCTCATTACTATTGTTCAGACTTTTTTTTATTATTGGCAACTTGCAAAAGAGTCACTTGAACTGTTTTTCTTCAAATTCTAACTATTCGTATATATTTTTAAAATTGTGCTTTTGGTATTCCAGCTTGGGGCATAAGAATAATTAGGACAATTTGACATATATTAAAACTAAAAGAAAACACTAAAAACATAAAATCTGGTGGCTATAAATTATATAAAATGTATAAACAATAGTGGGTGTAAATGATGATTAAAGACACCAAATTAGTTAGGTGGATCTTAAATGTTTTCTATTTTGGCAACTGACAGTTGATTAGAAAGTGATCTTGTACCTAATTTTATGCAAAAACAATCTTACTTTGTACTTCGTTTTCTGATTGAATGCTTTCTGCTCACACCCCCTCCAGTTTGGTCATTTATCTGAGGCAATATCAAAGGGATGCTATAGTTTTGGGTGGCATCATTGCGACCACAGCATTTTCCAACTTGGAGGATGGTGGGATTGAGCTTGGAGGATGGGCTTGCTGATCTCAGCCTGGACCACCTGGGGTTACTGGGAGGCTGCTTTTGTCTTCCCAGAACAGCTGTAGTTTGGTGAATGTGACACCTCCAGAGGAAAGGTCCTATCTCCCTAAAACTACCCCTGGAACCCTGGTCCCCACAGAGGTCCCCCCAGGCTCCTTCAGGCTCCCCTGCTGGACACTTTCAATCAGGACTCAATCAGAAAGACAGACTATCAGGACAGACATGCTCACAGGGCTTTGGAGAAAACAAAAGAAAGCAGAGGAAAACCATGCTTTCAGTTAAGGCCTTTGAAATCAGTTCAAATCTACGCTTTCCATTTGGGGCTCTGCCGGGAGGTATAAAGCCTAGATTGTCATCATAAGACAGGGGATACTTCTCAAGTGATTCTCTAAACTCTCAAGATCATCAGAAGCCCATTGGTCTACGTTCCTCTCTCCTGCTCATTAGGCACAGATGCCCCATTCTTTTGAGCTTAGTCACTGAATCCCACAGAGTAGAATTCAACAAGTGCCCTGCTACTCCCCTGGTAGGCAGAGGACGTATAAGTCCAGGTGGGATCCTGCCCTTGATACCCTCTCCTGCCTTAACGGAAAGGAGGAATACACAGACAAATGTAGGTATTTCTTTAGTCTTGGAAACTTTTTTCTTTGTCTGAAAATATCTGGCCAATTACAACAGTAAACAATAGACTTAGCATTTCATAAAGACGGTTGCATGGGTGTGTGCTTGCCATCCAGATGTAGGTGTGTAGACGTCAAGGCTGTGAACCCAACACCAGGTGAGTTTTGTTTAGGCCTAAGCTATAAAGCCACATTGCAGGGGTCAAGAGCAGATAATAACCGAAGGGATTTCTATGCCAATGCACTTATGGGTAAGGAATTCAACCTCTGGCCAGATGAGGTGATGTGTTTGCAGCATGGAAATTCTGACACATTTACAGAGTCTTGTTGATTTCAAATCCACTGAAATTTGTTTTTCCTTTCATGTCTGCTCAAGCAGGGGAGACACTGGTAGAAAGAAATCTTATCAGACTACAAGTTAGTTACTTTCAGTTCTAATAATTGTAGATTTCAGAGTATCAATTTCTGGTGCTCTAAAGCATGTCCACCTTTTTGCTTCTACAAATTGATTAAGCTTTTTATTTGATATCACAGGGGCCCCTGGAGAGTTCTGACCTATATTTCAACCTTTGAAGAAATTCATACCCACAAGATATTTCTGCTGGACAATCTTCAAGGTCATTAATATAATGCTTAGAAATTTTCAGCTGAAAGTAGATGTAATCAGAGCCTTTCTCTGTGTGTCTCCTCAGAGCATGATTTAAAAAGTGTTTTGCCTTTTAAGTTCCTTAGAAAGCCAGCCTTTATTATGTTTTCTTCACACCTTTAGATGCAGGCAGCCAAGGGGATTTTAGGACAAAGTATGATAAAGTTAGTACTGTAAAATAAATGTACACTAACCCAAAGGGTATAAATTATAAATGTTGGTTGGAAAAAGAAAGTTGAAGAAACAATTTTAATATTCTTTATATGGTTCTATGTATGAATATATACCAGACATTTTGATGGGAACTTAAATACATATTTATAGTGTATGTTTGTGTATAGGAAAGCTATGTGCAGATGATCATAGAGTAGAAAGAATTGGGTGAGAGAAAAATGTTTTGTCAGTTTTTTCACTGTTGAAATGTTTTATCATACTGAGAAATTTGGAGATGAGGATAGCAAAGATAAACAGCTGAAATGTTTGGGTCACTCGTGTTATGCCTGTTCACAGCATAAGGCACAGTAATAAATAAGGTTGCGTATGTTCTTGGGGCCAGTCTATCAGTTAAAAAGGACCTGAGAAACAATGAAAGGTGAGGATTTACTTGTGAGTCAGGAAAAGTAGAGGCCCCTCCTAATTACTGTGACCATTCACTTTTCAGAGAGTACGATCTTGTGGAAGGGCACCATGACCAGCTGCTGAACATGGTTGCAGAGGGAGAACATGTCTGACAAAGACTGTCCTTTGGGGCTGCTTTGAAAAATGTCATTGTTCTATTTCATGAAGCCATCCAAGCGACTTCACTTACCATATAAACGTCTCAACCACTCTTTTTAAGGCATTTCTAGGAAAAACAAAACAAACAAACAAAAAAACAAGGCTTAGAGAGCAGTAACACTTCAAAACCCACTTTGTTAGTCATCAGATTTAGATTCCAACCTCATCAACAACAGCTCCTCCAAGTGACATGATGGATATAGGCAATACCCTTTCTTCCCAGAAACGTGCATCACAGAGAAGTGTTTGGCCCGAGTCCCTGAATGAACTCCCTCCCTCCCATGTGCCATGGTCCTGGCTGCAGACATTTGTTGGGAAAATGAACTACAAGGATGGTGGTATTAGGGAACATAGACCCTTAAAAAGTAGTTAAAGATAATCCCATGACTTGGTTTTCTTTAAATGGCAGCAATTTAGGGACCTATGATCTCTGATTATAGATGGGATTTGTCTATTTCACCCTCTATTTCTGTCAGTTTCATTCATGAATTTTGATATTTTGTTACTAGTCATAATGCATTGAGGATTTTTTGGTCTTCCAGATGAAGAATGGAGTATCTTTTCCTTTTCATTTTGTAATGCTTTCCTTTATCCCACATGCATGGCACCCTTCACCTTGAAACTGACCTGGATGTTCACATGTCTGAGCTCTTCAGGCTTTCTCTTAGCACTTATTCTTCTCCAGTCTTCTATTCTTCTTATATTTATAGCATCTCTTGGTAGTTCACTCTTTTTAAATCCAGTATTACAATCTCTGCCTTTTATTTAGGAGTTTTTAGTTCATTTAATTTTAATGTGATGATTAATGTAGGTTGGGTTGTCTATCATCTTCCTTTGTTTTCTTTTTGTTGTCATTGTTCGTTTTTTTGCTTCTTTTCTGCCTTCTTTTGTGTAAATCAACTTTTTTTTTTTTTAAACTGTTCTATATACTTCCTTTTTGGTTTCTTAGCTATACTTTTTTTTTTTTTTTTTTTTTTTTTGGTGTGTGTGAGTGCTACCAGTAACATACCTGCAAGACTCATCTATTTAGAATCTACTACTCTACTTTCTCACATGTCACATTTCATCCTTAACATCTGACACTTTGCATTTCTCACTTTACATTCCTATTGTTCCATGAGACACCTGACACTGCTCCCTGAAACAAACTTCATACTTTATAGGTTAAAAATGGAAGAACCACACAATAGTATAATTCTATTCAACCCCCACACTTCGTGAAATTCCTGTCATATTTTTTATTCGTATATTCATTATAGCCTCACCTTACAATGTTTTCATTTGGACTTAAATGTTCATTTTACTTTTAAGTAGACTGCAAGAAGTAAAAACGTGTCATTCTTAATTATCTACCCATCTATTTACCATTTTTGTCTTCTTGCTTCTTTCCTGTAGATTCAACCTTCTATCTCTTTCCTTTGGCCTAAAGAAATACCTCTTAACATTTATTGTAGGACAGATTGCTGATAATGAACTCATTTAGCTTTTGTTTATCTGAAAATAGTGTTATTTCACTTTAGGTTTTGAAGGATATTTTCAGTGGATGAGGTAGAGTTTAATTCATCTCGTTTCTTTAAGCCATTTTATCTCATCGTCTTTTGGGTTCCTTTGTTTCCCGTAGGAAATCAGTTATTGGTCTTATCCTTGTTCTCCATTATATAAGCTACCTTTGCTCTGTGGTTGCTATCAATATTTCTTCCCAGTCTTTAGTTTTTAATAGAATAACTATGATTTGTCTCATTGTAGGTTTCTCTGTAGTTATCCTGTAAAGGTACACTGAACTCAATGAACTTAAGTGAACTTAAATGAACTTAACCTCTTGAGGTTTTTCCCAGAAAATTTCTGGCATTTCCAACCATTATATCTTCAAAAATTTTTTTTTCTGCTTCATCCTCAGCTCTTCTCTTAAGGCCACCAAGAACATCTAACATTGTGCCACAGGTCTCTAGGAGTCTCTTTATTTTTCTTCAATATATTTTCTTTTTCTGTTGTTCAGATTAGATGATTTCCATGGATTTGACTACACGTTCACTGACTCTTTCCTCTCCAATCTCTAATCTGATGGTAGGCCTACATAGTGAGTTTTTACTTTTAGTATTTACTTTTAAGGTCCATGATTTCCATTTGGCTCCTTTTTATAGTTTCCATTTATCTGCTGATAGTTATCCTTCCCATCATGAGGATAGTATTCTTCTTTAATTATTTGACCATTTTTAAAAAATTTGATTCTTTGAACATACTTATGCCAGCCACTTTAAAGATTATGCTTCCTAAAATCAACATATGGGCCATCTCAAGTTTAGCTACATTGACTGGATTCAGATGCTCCTATTTATTTATATGTCTGATGGCTTTTCATTGAAAACTGGACATTGGAAATTATTTGTTATAGTGACTCTGGATTCTGTTATCTACCCCTGAAGAAAACTGATTCTTGTTCTAGCAGGAAGTTCAAGTATACGCTGATCATGTTGACTTTTATAGGCTTGGTTTTATGTTTTGTTTGTGCAGGACAGTGGAGCCTAAAGTTCTACCCAAGACAGTTGGACAGAATTTAATATCAAACACTTTCTCCCTGCATATAATATCTGAGTTTGGTATGACTCTGTTAGGGTGATCTAGAAGAGCTCTTGCCTAGGATGCAGTCTTTATTCCAAAGGTGAGGCCTCTGTGGTGACTCAGTTGCATGCCCATGGCATGAAAGAGGTGTTCATGAGGTCTGTCCACTGTGGTGGGGCCAGAACTGCCTTTCTCTTGAAAAGCCCTGCTTGACCTGCCATGTCTCTGTGCTGTGGGCAGCCTTGTGTCATTTGCTATCTTGCCCCACACATGCATAGCATGATCCTAGACTCAGACTCACATGAGTTTCCAATACCAATGCTGGGATTCCTTCTTTTCCTTCTTCTTTCTCCTCTGTAGCACCATTTCCTGCCCTATAGATTTGTGTTATGAGCTGTTCTGAACTTTGAGGTCTGTTTTCTAAACTCAATGGGATTGTGGGGTGCCTGGGTGGCTCAGTGAGTTAAAGCCTCTGCTTTCGGCTCAGGTCATGATCCCAGGGTCCTGGGATCGAGCCCCGAAGTCAGGCTATCTGCTCAGCAGGGAGCCTGCTTCCCTTCCTCTCTCTCTGCCTGCCTCTCTGCTTACTTGTGATCTCTGTCTGTCAAATAAATAAATAAACTCAATAGGATTGCTAGACTCTGTGTCATGGATGGCAATTGTCTTTGGAAGGAAACCAGGAAAATTATGGGGCTCATGTCATCGTTTTTTGCTGTTGTTGTTGTTGTTTGTTTGTTTTCCTCTCGGGGATGCTAAACTGCTGTGTTCAGTTGTTCGGTACCTGTAAAGAATCGCCTCATCCATTTTTGTCCAGTCTCATAGTTATGGCTACCAGACTGGTGGTCTGATACCTATGATTCCAATATGGCTGCCAGCAAATTAGCTTCATATATTTTAATAAGTTTCTTAAGTGATTTTATGTGCACATGAGAATTTGACAATTATAATCATAGGTAAGTCATGAATACCAATTAGAGTTGCAAGACGGAGTGTCATTATTGAAATTATGGACAATGTGTACAAAATAACTTAACACAAGTCAGAGGTTGGGACAAAGAGAAATAGGAAAAAGTGACTGTACTATCATTTCTTGATTTTCCTAGCAATAGAGTTCAATAGATATCACCTAAAGCTAAACTTTCAAGATTTAGATATATTATTAAAATTACAAATATATCCTCTGGAATAGGCAGTGGGAGGTAGGAAGGAAGGGAAGGTAGAAGTAAAGAAAGTAAGCTCAACTCATCATTTTATAGAAAGGGAAGTCAATAGATACTATGTAAAATGGGTAAATGTGGAAATAAGAGTATGACTACATCGTTTAAAGTCATTGTGGTAACTTCCAGAAGAACTAAATATGCTGAAACTATTAGAAGTGGCTTCTGGGGAATGGAAACTCAGTTGGGGAGGAAAGGTTTATTTTAAGTTTTATTTTTTTCAATGATTTGAAATTTCAATGATGTGATATTTATTTACTTCCTTCCTTATTGATTTTATTATAGTAATATTAATTTCCTTCCTTCTTCATTTATTTTCCGACATATAGCATTATAGGTGCATGTGTGTGTATTTTAATTAAAAAATAAAAGAATAAAATCAGATTTTGTTCTGTGTGTTCAAGTTTCAGTGCAAGCAAGACAAATTTGGTTAAGGCAAACCTCCCGTTCAGGGTCTGGGTCACTGCCCATCTCCCCATGTACATCCGTGTGGCTCAAATTACCGTCATATCAACACAGCTTCCAAGACCTGGAGGAAACCCCACAAATCAGCTAAGCACCCAGACATTTCTACTGTGAGATTTCAAACATTTATATTACGAGAAATCTCAAAGATGTTAATAGAATTCATCCCTTTTCAGCTGGCTATTTGAAGACACAGTAGGGACGTGGACATCTGGTTGCCTCTTCCCACCTGCTTCTTTGTCTTCTCTCTCCCACATCACCTGACTCTGCTCTTCTTGGAGCCTCTGAAATAATAATAAAAAAGGAACAAGGAATCAATTAAAAATGCCTTTTACTGTGTGTCTGTCCTTGGCAGGGGCAACACAGCACTTGCACTTAAATGGAAACTTTAGAAAGGCTGTTTGGGTTTAGAGGGCCAAATTAAATGTTGCCAGAGGTTCACTCTCCAGCGGCGTGTTTAAGCGGCCCCGTATTTCAGACAGCATCAGTTGTTTATGATTTGAAACGTGGGTTGGGAGCATAGGTTGTCATTGAATAAAAGCAGCACCTTCCCAGCCTTTTCCAGGGCGTTTCTTAGGGTTTGACATTCTTTTCACCTTGACATTTATGCTAAAATTTAGAGTGCTTGATCTTTCCCACTCTCGCTCCTTTTTTTTTTTTTTTAAACTATATGGGGAAAACGATAAAAATCCTTGCAATAGTTGTGAAAAAGAAGAAAAAAGACAGCTTCAGAGCTGCCTGTGAATGGCTCAGTGTAGGGGAAATGCAACTTTTGGCAACCGTGAAGTTTTGGGATAGATAAGAATAATGCTGGGGAATCCCAGACCCGTATTTTTGATGATGATATTAGAATGCATTATTCTGCAGATACTTTGAACCAAGCCCATGTCTACATTGCCTGTATCCTAGGAAATAGAAGTGCAAAAGTTTTGTTGCTTTCCTTGGGAAAAAATAATTGTGCTCCTATGTACTCATAAATCCACCAGTCATTTTATTATCAGGGGAGTAAGCTTTATTTGACCCCTGGCCTCTACCCTGTGCTATTACCTGAATTATTTTCAGGTGAGTCTGGATTATTTGTATGTTTATTACCACACTTGAGGGCTCTGATATAAGGCCAGACACGTTGCTTGTAGGAAGAAACTGTAGCATCACTTTGCAAGAGTCAAACTGAAAACAGCCTTTTGAGATATTCTTTTTCAAAAGAATTTTATACCAAACAAAGACATCCCTCACCAAATGGTCTTTACAGATAACAGCCTCTTCTCCATTGTGGCTCCGTCTGACTTAAAGCCTCCAGGACTCAATTTTCATAAGGGAAGGGCATAGAATTCAAAATAAAAGCAGCACTAAAGCAAAACACACAAAACTTGCATGTATGCTGCAAATCCACTTGGCTTCTTTCTAAATTTTCTAATTCAGGATTCTGAGAAAATTCGCTGAGGAGCTCTTTCTGTCTGTCTGCACATATTTGTCTGGGTTTTGGATAAGCCAGCACCAATCCTAGGTTACTGTCAATAAACTCAAGACAGAAATGGTAAGGTGAGAGCAGACATTTTCCAGAGACGTGCGTATCTGGAAACACTGATAAGCGTCCAAAGGCCTGGAGAGGATGGATAACCACAGCAGAGCGTCCTCGCAGAGGCCTCCCTGCCTCACTGCTTTCCCTTCTGTGGCCCGGGTCTCTATCTCCAGAGGATCAGGAAATGGAATATAATCTATTGCAGGGTGCTCCAAAGGAAGCATGTAGAATGTCCACTTCAAGGCACACACAGATAAAGAAAGACATTTGAAAATAAGAATCAGAACTGAACAGGAAATGCTAAAGGGTTTGGGACAAAAGTATGCTTTTAATTAGAGCAATGGTATCCCCAAGATCATTTTTTTCCAAGGTTTTAATAAATCTTTTTTTTTCTTATTGTATCTTCCAGTTTTAGAATTGTTTCATCATTATTTTATATTATAAACATAATACATAGACCTGGTTAAAGAAGTCAACCCGAACCCCCCAGATTAAAATAAAAACTCCTTTTGTCTTGATACCTGCAGGCCCACTCTGCACATTTAACTGCTATTCACTGTTGTGTTCCTTGCATAAACTCCCCGAAACTTTATTTTTCTTACACAAATAGTTTGGGGCCTTTTTGGAGAAACAAAAGCATGTGATCAAACCATGGGATCATTTGAAACTTGACTTGTTGGCTAACATCATAACCTGAGGACATCTGCGTGCCCGTTCATCAGCGTTCCCCGTTTTGTTTAATGACATTATAGGGGACAGTGTATGCATCTGTGGCAATGTAGTCAGTGTTGAGCCTTTTCCTAGTTTTTTGCTGCTTTAAGCAGCCATGAATATATCTCTTTGTGAACTTTATCTGTTGAATAAATTCCCTGAAGTGGAACTGATCGGTTAATTTCATTTGAGAATAATAATCCTATTTCATAATTCCACACTTGTAATCCCATCCGTGAAGCCCAGAAGCCAGTTCCCTTCTCTCGCCCCCCCCGGCCCGCGTGGGTAACAATTGTTTCCCCCAAAAAACCATTTCAATCGGAGTTTCTTTCATTCTCAAGTAAGCTGAGGGTCTTAGGATTTTACTGGCCCTGTGTACTGTTTTTTCTATTTGAATCCTCGGTCATTGTTCTAATAGTGCATCTGCCCTTATTCCTGTAACTTGTACAGTACTTCACCAACCACGTTACAAAAGTATTTCTTAATTAAAAATCTGCTCCTCCGATTATTTTTTTCTTCATTTATTTGGTTTATGATTTAATATTTTATTTTTTTCTTATTAAATATGCGGGTAACTGGATCAAACCTGTCCTTTTTGGCTTCTTAGATTTAGTATTTTGCTAGGAAAGGCTTGCCCGTGTCAAAGTAATATTAAAAACAAAAATACCCTCCATTTTTATCTTTTTTCTTCTAATAGTTGTATACTTCTATTTTTACATTTAGATCAGTGTTTGGTCTGGAAATAATTTTGGTCAAGAAAGAGAAGTAGAA
>RCUC01124156.1:0-16463 GCA_003697995.1 Taxidea taxus jeffersonii | reverse complement strand
GTGATAAGTGCTTTGAGGGCACAAATAAGAATCAAGACAACTATCACATGATCTCCCTGATATGAGGAAGTGGAGATGCAACGGGGGTGGGAGTTAAGGTGGTAGGAAAAGTAAAAATGAAAGAAGATGGGATCGGGAGGGAGACAAACCAAAAGAGACTCTTAATGTCATAAAACAAACTGAGGGGGGGTGGGAGGAAGAGGGGTTGGGAGAGGGTGGTGGGGTTACATTATATGTTTAAATAAAGCTTAAATAAAGTTAAAAAAAAAAAAAGAATCAGATGAGAATACTGACCCACAGGAGTCTTTGGTTACGTAGGACACAGGATATGAATTAAAGTTCTCTGTCTATATCACAAAGCACAATACACATCGTCGCAAATGTAAGTCTAAAATTATCATCCCTTTATTTTATTTATTTTATTATTTATATTATTTATTTATTAATTTGTTTCTTTTTTAAGTGTACAGTTCAGTGGTTTTTAGTATATTTGTAAAGCTGTGTACCATTACCACTGATATCTAATTTCAGAATACTGTCACCACCCAAAAGAAACCCCATCTCCGTTAGCAGTCACTTCCCATTCTCCTTTCCTCTCAGCCCCTCAAGACCACTCATCTACTCCGTCTCTAAAGATTTGTCTATTCTGGCCATTCCATATGAATGGAATCATATAATATGTGGCCTTTTGTGTCTGGCTTTTTCATTTAGAATAATGCTTTTGAGATTCAGTCAGGATATAGCATGAATTAGCACTTTATTCTTTTTTTCATTAACAATTTCTAAACAATTTACTCACATACTATAAAACTCACCCTTTAAAAGTATATAGTTCAGGGGTTTATAATATATTCAGACAGTTATACCACCATATATATTCATCAGCCCAGAAAGAACCCCCATCTCCCTTCATCTTCATTCTTCTTCGTGGCTAAATAATATTCCACTGTATGGACACCCCCTTTTGTTTAACTGTTCATCGGGTGGCGGACATTGGGTGGCTCCTATCTTTTGGCTATTCTGAATAACACCACTATGAAGATTCTTCTACAAGTTTTGATACGGGCACATTTTTTCAATTCTTTTGGGTAAATACCTAGAGTTACCATATGCTCCCGGTAATCCCACTTCCTAGGTTTAACATTTTGAGAAAGTGCTGTACTGTTTTCCAGAGTGCCCGTACCATCTCCTTTTTCTACCAGCAATGTAGTAGTGTTCCAACTTCTCTACAACCTTGTCAACACCACTTGGTTGGTGTTGACAACAACTCATGAAAAAGATATAGTTTTTCATGATAGCCATCCTAGTGGGTGTGAAGTTGGACCCCACTATGGGTTTGAGTTGCATTTCCTTTATGACTGGTGAGGTTGAGCTATCTACTTGTGTTTACCAGCCATTTGTTCATGTTCTTTGGCTGATCCATGAGTTCTATTGTCCACCAGGGTTTTATGTATATAATAAAAGTTTGCACACTCTGCCTACAAGTCCAGGTTTGAGTTAGAATGTTGACATGGATGCTGAGACACGGAACTTAAAATAATTTAAAATGTGCTCTGTTGTGACTTTCAAAGGATCTAGAACTGATCTGTAATTGAAAACCAGTCTGTGAAAATTCCCCAAATATCCAGTTTCTTAAAATAAACCCACAGAACGAACAAGACCTACCTTTTGGACCACCGGTAGCAGGCTCTTCCTTGACCACAGCAATTCAAGCCTGGTATTCTGTGTCCCCCGGATCTTTTCATTATCATACCTTCTCTGAAAGAGACACCAAGTTAACCCAGGGTCTTCGGATTTCCAACTCGCACTTCGCTGATACAGCCTCACGACTTGGGACTAAATAAACTGTTTCATTCTCACATCACATTCCTCTCTTACCTTCTTCACCCGCACATTCACTAGACTGGATACTCTAGCAGCTGTTCTCTAAAAGCACCTGGTAGGGTTGGAGGCACAAAAGTCTCTTGCACACACTGTAGGACTTTAAGCATCCTAGCTTCTGGTTCCCTACCCTGAGTGCACCCTCCAGTCATTGAGACAAGCTGAAAAAGACCCCACACATTGCCAAAGGCCCACACAGGGACGGTTCACCTGCTGCTGAGACCACTGGGGGTGCTTGCCCACCAGTTCCCAAATATTCCTCATCCTTTTACCTACAGTTCTAGGACCAACCCATAGCAAAGGAATAGAGTACAGCTCTTAGAGCTTTGGGAAGAGAAATGTCTTGATTTTGAAAGGTAGGACAAGAAATAACAATACTGGGGTGCCTGGGTGGCTCAGTGGGTTAAAGCCTCTGCCTTCGGCTCAGGTCATGATCCCAGGGTCCTGGGATCGAGCCCCACATCGGGCTCTCTGCTCAGCAGGGAGCCTGCTTCCCCATCTCTCTCTCTCTGCCTATTTGTGATCTCTCTCTGTCAAATAAATAAAATCTTTAAAAAAAAAAATAACAATACTAATGGCCTAATAAAGGAAAAAATGAAAACCACTACTAACATGGCTCTTAGCTCCAAAGAAGCTAAGCACTCGAGCGCTCACTTTATGAAGGAAAATAATCAATTAGCAAATGTCATCTCGTTATTTAGCAAAAATTTTACACAGTAGCATTTTTAATCATGAAAATGAGTCATAAACAGCTAACTTTTATAAGTTATTAAAAAGAAGGGATTTGGCATATTTGATTTTTTAAAACTGAGCTATAGCTGATATACACTATACCAGTTTCAGGTGTGTAAGACATTAATGTGGTATTTGTATATATTGCAAAAATGATCACCTCAATATGTCTAGTGAACATCCGTCACTGTACATAGTTATAACTTTTTTTTCTTGTGATGAGAACTTTTAAGATCTCTTCTCCTAGCAACTTTCAAATATACAACACAGCATGTTTATTTCTAATGCTTTCTTCCACATACCATATTTGCTCCCTGTATGAAACACCCCTAACATTGGGCCAGAGGCAACCGTATGTGCTGGAAGCACAAAAGAAAGGGGATGGGGCAGCTGCTACCGGTGTTCAATACAGCAAGGTAGCACCGTGTATAAACAGATGCCCCGAGCAGCTCGGACTCTGTCAGGAAGAACAGCAGCAGGTAGCGAAGCCAGTAAGATCTGTCCCCATGGCCGGCCAGTAAATCAAAGGGTGGTACTTATCAACTTTCCCTCTTCTCTTTAACACACAACACTGGAACTTACATGCCCTTTGGTCCCAAATCATGGATGAAAGACAGCTGGCTTATGTCAAGGAATTCTGTCTGAAAAAGAGGCCAAAAATCCATACTTTAGAAGGACAGAAAGAAAAAAGAAAAATTTATACATTTGAAAAAAAACCAACAACAACATGCATTAGATACCCCTATGTGTAAACACATCTGGGGGATGACACCAAGCAACACAATGGCATCGCCCTGGAAGAACAGATCAGATGTGTATATATAACTAAGACACAACCAAGAAAGTGATGTGTACTCTCAAAGGTAGAGATAGAATGCTCAAGAAAGTCACCAGGAGAGATTTAACTCCCAAAATTCTTCTGTGTTTTTGTTGTTGGGGAAGAGGATTGTGTGGCATAGTGTACATACTAACAGTAGTGGTTGTGTGAAGGTGCTGATGTTGGTGCCAGGTTCTGGAAGGTGGATTAGGCTTGGTATGTGGAAATGGGAGATGAAGGGGGAGAGAGGACAGGGAAGGTGTACAAAGGTCATCGGGTATACAGTTGGGCTACAGTGAGCAAGATGAAGAGAGTAATGTAAAGTTAAATGGTAGAGCGGGTTGAAGGAAGTTTGGGGAGATCTTTGAACATCAGGAATACCAGAATATTTTAATACAAATGAAATAAAATAAGGGGTGCCTGGATAACGCAGTTGGTTGAGAATCTGACTCTTGATTTCATCCCAGGTCACGATTGTGAGATTGAGTCCTGGCAACAGGCTCGTGCTCAGGGGGCAGTCTACTCAAGATTCTCTTTCTCCTCCCTCTGCCCTTCTCCCCACCCCACACTCTCTCTAAAGAAAGAAATAAAATAAAATAATTTTACATATGAATAATATAAAAATAACTATTTTTAGTCAGTAGAAAAGGAAGAGAATTTCAGGCCCACCTTTATCATATAGATTATGAGAAGATAAAAACCACAAATATTATGACAACATCAACAGCTAACATTTACTGAGTGCTTAATATCTATCTGTTGGCCCTGTACTAAGCATTTTTCATACATTATTCAGATCTCTCTGAAATAGGTGCTATTTTTCCCATTGTACAGAAGAGGTCACTGAGGTTTAGAGCAGGGATAGGCAAAGAAGTCAGACATAAAAATTTTGGGCTTTGTGAATCATATACTTGTACTGTTATGAAATAAAACAGCCATAGATAATACATAAATGAGTAAGCATGGCTGTATTCCCTTAAAACTTAATTTACACATACCAAAATACAAATTTAATATAATTTTTATGTCACAAAATACTATTCTTTAAAGAAAATTTTCAAGCATTTAAGAACATAAAAACTATTCTTAGCTCATAGACCATATAAAAACAGGCAGTGGGCTCAGTCTGGTCATGGGCCATAATTTACCAACCCCTGGTGTAGAGAAGTTAAATAAATTGTCTAAGATGGAGGCACCTGGGTGGCACCATCAGCTAAACATCTAACTCTTGGTTTTAGCTCAGGTCTTAATCTCAGGGATCTGAGATCCAGCCCCAAGTGGGGCTCCATGCTCAGCAGTTTGCTTATGACTCTCTCTTCCTCTCCATCTGCCCTCTCCACCCCCACATGTGCTCTCCCTCTAAAATAAATCAATAAATCTTTTTAAAAAACTATCCAAGATAATAGAATTAGCAAGGGATAGATTTAGAATTAGGTCAGACCAGATAGTTTCCTCAAAACAAAGCTGCAAAAGCAGTAAATCAATCGCCATGAGTATTAGATGAAAATGTGAAGGCACAAAGGGGAAAACCAATGGACATTCTGTAATTCTCAGCATATGCAGGAGTTTTGCCTCATGTATTACCTGAAACAGTTTGAGTTGGACATTATTTGGCTCCCAGATTACAGAATTTTCCTTAAAAGTAGCCACAGTAGGTCCAGATCTACCAGTGGTTCTACATCATGTCAATAACAGCCTTAACAGAAAATTCAAAATCAAGAAGATATGCTCCTGGCATCAGGAAGCAGAGGGGAGGCCAAAATGGAAAACACTCCCCAACAACAAAGTTCTGTGGGAAGAACTACAACAATTACATGTCAAGTAGTTACAAAGGAAGGTGTCTAGCTTCCAAGCTGATGTGACTCCTGAGAAGATAAGGCATTTGAGCCAAGCTTGTAAATGGGATTAATAAAATGAAACCTAACAGTTTTCCTTTAAAGTTTTATAAATGTGAAAAAAAAAGTTTTATAAATGTGATTGGAAATAATCTATTATTAAACTTGTAGGCAAAAAATTACCAATCTCTCACTGTTGTCAGTCACCCAATTAAGTGCTTCCAATTCTTTCTGAGGATTATTTGAGGAAGTATTTAAAATTCAGAAAGATTTATTTTTAACGTCTTGAGGAACCTCCATACTGTTTTTCTATGACCCAGCAATTGCACTACTGGGTATTTACCCCAAAGATACAGATGTAGTGAAAAGAAGGGGCACCTGCACCCCAATGTTCAGAGTAGCAATGTCCACAAGAGCCAAACTGTGGAAGGAGCCAAGATGCTCTTCAACAGATGAATGGATAAAGAAGATGTGGTCCATATATACAATGGGATATTACTCAGCCAAAGGATGGATACCTACCACTTCCATCAACATGGATGGAAATGGAGGGGACTCTGCTGAGTGAAGTAAGTCAAGCAGAGAAAGACAATTGTCATATGGTTTCACTCATATGTGGAACATAAGGAATAGAGCAGAGGACAACAGGGGAAGGGAGGGAAAACTGAATGGGAAGCAATCAGAGAGGGAGACAAACCATGAGAGACTCTGGGAACCAAACTGAGGGTTACAGAAGGGAGGGAGGTGGGGGGGATGGGGCAGCCGGGTGATGGGTATTAAGGAGGAACATGTGGTGATGAGCCCTGGGTGTTATACGCAACTAATGAATTGTTAAACACTACAACAAATGACTTATGATGTACTGTATACTGGCTAACTGAATGTAATAAAAAAATTAAAATTAAAAATTAAATTCAGAAAGACATGAAGCACCTGGGTGGCTCAGTCCATTAAGCATCTGCCTTTGGCTCAGGTTATGATCTTGGGGTCCTGGGACCAAGCCCCACATCAGGCTCCCAGTTCAGCAGGAAGACTGCTTCTCCCTCTCCCTCAGCCCCTCCCCCACTCGAGTTTTTTTTCTCTTCCTCCCTCTCAAATAGATAAAGAAAATCTTCAGGAAAAAAATCCAGAAAGACTTAAAACCCCTAATCAAACACATCCTCACATTAAATTTTTTATAAAGATTCTATAAAGACTTACAGTTCATTTCTTGTATAAAACATTGTGATTCAGTACCATTTTTTAAAATCTGATCTGTGGAAATGCTTGTTATTAGAAGTGACACTGCAGACTCTGAACATAGAATCCAAAATGTTTTAAAACCCTAAACCATAACTTCTCAATCTCTAGGGAGCAGAGAGAAAATGTCAATCCTAGTTTACACTGGAAGAAACTACTACAGAGATGTAACTAATTTATATGCAAAGCTGCAGAACAGTTAAATGGAAGAACAGGAAATGAAAAGCAAAAATCAAGGAAGCCATTTATCTAATACCTGGATGGTTTCTTATTCACATGGCTCTTATCAAGATGACAGCAGAAGTATTCTTTGAAATAATTCAGAAATCATAACTTCAGAATATCTTAATAAAATTGCTAAGTGTAAAGAATTTCATCTAAATAAGAAATACGTTAGTAATGCAGAAATTTAAAGTGGTGTACCAATGTAAAATTTAAAATTCTCCTAATCACTTTAGTTCGACTAGGGAGAGATTTCAAGAAACAACTAGCCTTGTTATAGATTAAAAAAAAAAACAAACTCTGGCAATATGTGCTCTAATACAGATTTATCAGATTAAAAGTAAATGTGGCAAGGTCAATTTAGAGGCAAACCCAAATAACACAGTGTGAAATTGAACAAAGCCTGTGTCGTCCACATTTCTCAGTGCATCCTGAGTGATAACAATCCACTTTCTATTTGCCCAGGTGAGTGAGTCTCAAGAACATGAATTTAATGATCAGTTTAGCTGGACAATATTCCACAGGGCTTACTGATCTCTTGAATAATGTATTAATCAATATTATTTTTCCAACTTGTGAGAAATACAAGTAGATGTTAGGCAAACAGGGAAATAAATTTCCAAAGACAAGGGACAAGCAATTAGCCCAAGGGGTAACAACAAACCCTGGAAATTACCCGGCAATCATGCATTCACGGTTCCTCTAGCTCATCTTTATACTGGAAGGGGAGGGAGGGTGTTCAGAGGCCACCTTGATGCCTGAGGCAGCAAAATGCCCAAGCAAGTGCCCCAGAGGGAAGTTCTGGGAAGCAAGGGAGACAAAAGCACTGGGTTGGGCAGTGCCCTTCTGGGAATGGTAGGAGGTCTGCTCACTTACTCCAGGAAAGCTCGCCTTCCAGGTCAGACCATGAACACAGCCCCAAAGTAAAGAGAAGACATCTCATCAGTGGAGGAAACGGAGAGGCCAGACTCTCTCAGCTCTTTAGACTCAAATCACGAGAATGACAAGACATCCCTTACTTTGCAGGTGCAGCTGTTTAACAGCACAGCTTCTCCCTGTTGGCATGGAAACACGGTGGGCATCTTCACTCACCGTTACCCATTCTTCCCCTCAAACTAATTTCACTCACCGTATAAAACAAAGGAGGGGTGAACTCAGTATTGTCTGTCTGTGGAATGCTTATCTTCAGACTCCTTACTTCCCAGAGGGTGATTAGCTTGAAGTCACCCTCTGGGAGGTAAGGAATCTGAGTGACGACAGTCAAATGTCAGTCAAACCGGAAGTTAGCAACACCATCCTGTCAACCTAGCACGCTTCTGGAAATGATGCATTTCATTCCCTTCCTAGACTTTAACCTTCAGCTGGAAAAAAAAGTACATTTCCTGTTCCTTTTTTTCTTTTTAAGATTTTATTTATTTATCGGACGGACACAGATCACAAGTAGGCAGAGAGGTGGCCAGAGAGAGAGGGGAGCAGGCTCCCCGCTGAGCAGAGAGCCCGATGCAGGGTTCGATCCCAGGACCCCGGGATCATGACCTGAGCTGAAGGCAGAGGCTTTAACCCACTGAGCCACCCAGGCACCCAGATTTCTGGTTCCTAATGACTCTTCCTTTAAATTCCCTGCAAGCCATGCATTTTCCAGTTACTAATTAAAATGCTCCCTGGTGGGTTCAGTATTAGAACTAGCACTAATACAACTTAGAATATAAAAGGAATTCTGTTTGAGATTTTGTATTTTGTATGTTACACTGAGTAAACACATCCCTTTTTTAAAAACATATTTATGCCTTGAGCAGAGTGCAAAGACATGTATCCCTATTTTTACAAATGAGTAAAGAAAACAGAATGAATTCCCAAAAATCTCTGAGGGAATTATCTGATATTAAATTCGCTAAAATACTAAGATGACATGTCTTTCAGAACATCAAGGAGGAAGAAAGGAATTAAAGTTATACTCCTGGAAAAAAAAATTCCTGATCTAAATACTAACTTAACCAATGACCATAGGAAAATAAAAAAAGCTGTTCATGTTTGGTTTCATTGAAATTCTATGGAAATTAGAGATGTGATCCTATATGACCTCTTGACCTATGATCCATGATCTCTGGCCTAAAGACCCAACTTCTAATAAGCTTATTTTACACTTAAAAAGTATAAATTTATAGGGGCGCCTGGGTGGCTCAGTGGGTTAAAGCCTCTGCTTTCGGCTTGGGTCATGATCCCAGGGTCCTGGGATCAAGCCCCGCATCGGGTTCTCCGCTCAGCGGGAAGCCTGCTTCCTCCTCTCTCTCTCTGCCTGCCTCTCTGCCTACTAGTGATCTCTGTCAAATAAATAAATAAAATCTTTTTTTAAAAAGTATAAATTTATAAATTAATTATATGTGACTGTAAAAATTAAAAATAAAAATTTTAATATGATTTTACAGACAGGAGTTTTAATATTTCTCACAGTTATCAAAGGATACACAAAGATGCCAATCTAATTTCACAAATACGAGGCAAAAGCCTATAAATCTAGTCTCTAGGCCAGATTACATTATGTGACAATAACGTTAGAAAATTAAGATAGATTGAATTGTTTCTTATGTCTGAATCATTCTTAGGGTAAATAAGTAGCCATCAAAAATGTGGGGTAACATATATATGGGTCAGTTGTGACCAGGTTTTCCCTTTTAAAGGAAATGTTTAGAAGACATTTTAGAATTTCTAGATATAATATGGCTCAACTCTGGAAAGATTTTTATGATTGGAAAATAAAATGAACATTTAAGAAAATGTACACATTCTTTAATCAACATAATCCAGAATGTAGTACTATATGTAGAAAGAGAAGACTAAACTCAGCAATTACTGTTCTAAAGCCAAAAGAAATAGCACCAATAAAGTCATAGACAGGCAGAAGAGTAAAACAAATGCAAAACCATCACATACTGGTACTAGCACACATTTAAATACTCCTCAGCATATGTGACTTCAGAGAACACAACAGGAAACGGCATTTTTAGCCATAGCGATGACCAGTTATATAACAGCAATAACATCCTTACTCGTTACACTCTCTCAAAGATGCATGTTTCTGAGTCCTAGAAGGGAAGAAATCTCTCCCACCCCCCTTCTCTTGAGAGCCTCTGGTTGGACCCAAGTTGCCGGTTTTCCTGGAAAAACTCCTCCAGGATTAGGAAACCACATATGCTCCTTCAAGTGCATCAAATGGAACAGTGCAAGCTGCTGCAGAAGGTGGGCCACGAGCTTGGCCCCAGATCATTTGTGCTTGGGGGGGATCAGGGGACAGGGTGGGGGCTTGCCCAGCCTCCAGATAATACCCTGGCAGGCAGCAAGATTGCAGCGAGTCCCCAGGAAACTCTAAAGGGTCAAGGAGCTCTTGCTTCCTTTCCTAACACACAGAGGGCTTCCTTCCTTTTTTCTTTGCTTTTTTTTTTTTTTTTAAAGATTTTATTTATGTATTTGAGAGAGAGAGCAAGTGCACAAGTGGAGGGGTGGGGAAGGAACAGAGGCGGAGGGAAGAGAGGGGGAAAGAATCTCAAGCCTACTCTGCCTTGATGTGGAGCCCCATGTAGGCTGATCATAGGGCTCTGAGATCATGACCTGAGCAAAAACCAATGGTCAGGTGATTAAGTGACTGAGCTCCCCAGGTGACCCTTCCCTCTTTCTATTTAAGTATTTAAGTAATGGCATTCTCTAAACTAGAGACCACATCTAGTAGGCCGTGTGTGACTCTTAATTTCTGCCCCTATATCATATACATACGTTCAACCCCCGAGCAGTACAGTTTCTACACACACAGATGCAAAAATACAATAACCCAGGATATTCTTAGTTACCTGGACTTTTAGATAATTGAAGTTTAACCCTTTAAAGACATGCCTTCAAGGCCTCTAAGAGGACTGATCTTACTGTTTTCTGAGAACTTCTACAAAAGCCCACTCCTTCCTGTTTGGCACCTGTGGGCCTCCTAGCTGCTTCTAAGCCCCACCACCTCTTCTCTCTTATTTCCCCAGAGTTTTTTCCTCCCCCTTGCTTTTCCCATGCTTCTCACTTTCACATGAAAAGACAGGCCTTTCATAAGCGTCATGGGCCAACCTGATGGCCAACCAAGCAGGACGCTCTGTATAAACTTTGGGTATTTGACTCTGCTCAGCTGTTTCCTCACTTACTACTCAAGTATTTTTTCCTTCAGGCTTAGAAATGCTTTTGGGCATTATTCTGGAAACCCGAGGAGACAAGAATGTCGATTTCTAGATAATCTAGCCTGGAGCAGAGTTTCAAGTTCATTTAAATCTACTGTTCTAGACACATTAATTTATATATGATTTTTTTAAATACCATCACCATGAACTAAATTATTGCTTTCGAATCAATTTTGCACCCATTAACTATAACTTGAGGAATACTGGAGAAGTGGATACAAGCACTTCTGTTAATAAAATTATCCAACATTCAGCTGGCAACTTATTTTATAAACTATTTCAAAATTTAAGTCACTGAACAATACTTACTGTCGCATGGTAGTTTCTATACATGGGCATTTTTAGTAGCTTTGTCAAATAATCTTCTAGTTGTTTCTGTAACACAAATATATTAGATGAGAGATAATAGTGACAGGGATGTGATCATTATCTCATTTTAACTTCTGCAAACTTATTCTTTACTCGTATTATCACGGGAAAAGAATCTTGAATAGCATTAAGGAGTTATTTCCATAGTACCCCTGAACCATTTTTCAAATTCCTTCTTGCTATTTAATGTTTCACATGCTTCTGTCTTTTAAAAACTGTTGACAAGACCCAAGCTGTATATTCTTTTAGTCTTCTATAGTTACTAGCACAAGACTTGCCCATGGTAGACAGTCTAAAGGCATTTGCTGATTTCATTAAAACCCTGAATTTCCTTAATTATAACACTGAATATACTGGTGAATATATTACTGTTTTTTTCACAGCTGTTGGGGGGGAGGGTGGGGAGAGGTTAAAAAAAAAAGGAGAGAGACTTTCTAGTAAGTTGTACCCTGATTTCAAATACGCTCAAATGCACAAGGGTAATGTCACATGGACTACAATGATGTGTGTGGAAGCACTAGTTGTTAAAGCCACAGCTTCTCATTTTCAACTGGATTCATGTAAGTGCACACAGAAACCCCACACTGTAGAGTATCTTGGAAAATATTTGCTCTAGATCCCTAAAAAGATTTCATACGAGAGGACAACTACACAAAGAAGAAATCAAATATTGCTTTCAGAACATAAAAGTTTCAGATTACAGAACAGAACTGACATTTACTTGTTAACTTTCCAGCAGAAAAACTATCTCCTCCCGTGTGTCTCCGTATCACTGGGGCGGAGCACGGGTGCCTTGGGCTTCTGTCCTACCGCTCTCTGATGGGAAGGGCTCCCCCCTAGTCTGGGAATGAGACCTCATGAGATTTTAGACAAGCTACTACAATGCCTGGAGCAAACAGAGGGAAATACAGACTTTTAAAAGAGTAGATCTCAAAACACTCGATGATGAGCTCAGTCTTGACTTGCAAGGAGCCCTAAGAAGTTCCCGCTGGGAGGAAGCTTCTTCACAGAACACTCCTCAGGGAAATACCCTCCCCAGGTCAGAACGGCTTGGGGAAGAAGGACTGCCTAACAAGTTCCAGAGAAGCCAGGCTGGGTGAGGGGTCCCAGGGCGAGAACCGTTACAGCTAGCTCCCCAGCCCCACTCCTCAGGAGCCACCATGCTTCTACAGAACTATAAAATTATATTCCGAACAGCAGAAGACTGGAAGCACTTACCCTTCTGCCAAAGAATTGTTCTTCTCTGATCATGTTTTCAGAGGAACGGGGCAAACTTGGCATCTCTCGAGGCTCTTCTTTGACGTTCTGTCTTCTAAACGTGTGCCTAGAACACCCACGCATTGGAAACATTTATTATTCTTTTTGATATGATTCTAATATTACTCTTATAAAAGCTTTCATAAAATGGTTTATTTTTAGAAAAGCCTATTTTAATAGAAAATATCCACTGACAGTGGACAAGCTAACACACAGTATCGATAAAATACTCTTTCCACCCAACTTGTATACTGGAATAACTTTATAATTATTCTGAAACAGTTACCTTCTGGTGGGAATGGGGATTCGGATAAAAGCTTTGTACTTGAGCAGCTCTCTGTGAAATTCTTGAAAGTGTTTGAATTTCCTCTTAACTTGCCACTTAAATTCCCCATGTGTTAATTCAATAGTGTAAAGATTGATACCTGGCACCTATAGTGATCAATAAAAATGATTGATATTTTAGATAATAAAAATTCTAAAATCTCTCCATGAACTATAGCTAATTAATAAGTAACTTAAATCTGGCTTACATATTTTGGATAAGTACTTAAGCAAAATGTTTTCTAAAACAACTAATTACAGAAATAACATTCCCTTAAATGTCCACCTTATAATACACATAAAGACCAACTCTGAATCACACCAAAGACAAACTCCACAAATCATACTGCTCCAAACACACACACACACACACACACACACCCCTGAAACAAGAAACCAGGTAAAAGAGACAATGAGTGAGGACCCTAATTAGTTATCAGCAGTAATTTTGCTTGTCCAAAAGTATAAGCAGAGAACAGACAACTGGAGTGGGGTGAGAGGAAAGCTGGAGGAAATGGATTTCAGGAACACGATATGATCTTAGCCCACTTCTCGCCCTTCGCAAATGACATTAATGTCTTCTCCCGCAACATATTCCAAGGTCTATCCTTGTCTACAACATCTCCTTGCCCTGAAGCACCACCAGTGTCCAGCAAGGTATAGGACTATTACAGGGAAAGAAGCCCGATTTTCCTACACACAAAATACTTTTCCCAATTACTTAACTAAAATGAGTCCCCACTTAAAATTTTTAAAAATATTTCTCATTAAAATGCAAAGATATTGATTAGTGAGTTATTTCAATCAGAAAAACTAGCCGATCTGGGGGATAGTTTTGATAGAGTACAAAGTGTCAGGAAACAGAGGGATGTTTATAAAGCAGAGGAGCAGGGTGCTTGGGTGGCTCAGTAGGTTAAGTGTCTGCCTTTGGCTCAGGACATGATCCCTTGGCTCAGGTCATGATCCCAGGATTCTGGGATCAAGCCCCGTGTCAGGCTCCAAGCTCAGTGGGGAGTTTCTCCCTCTCCCTCTGTCCCTCCCCACTCTCATGCTCTCTCTCTCTCCCTCTCCTTCTCAAAACAATAAAATCTTAGAAAAAGTAAAAATGAAAAATAAAGCAGAGGAGCAGAGGAGATCTTGAAGGAAGGTCTGTGAGTTTGGAGGGCAGGGTGGGGAATAGGGGGGATGGGTAGGGCACTGGGCACTCTGGTCCACCCAGAGGACACTAGCCTCTGCTGGGAAGTTTAGGACCCAAAGGTGTTGGGGCGGGAGAAAGTAAGTATCTCTTTCTCTGCTAGTTGATCCAGGCTCTGGTGTCACCAAGCCCATGAGGGATTCCCAGCCCACTGTCATTCATTATTGATGTCTGGCACACTTGGTAAACTTCTAAAGCTTGACCACTCTGTGTAGATGTTGTACATAAAACAGAAGCATGAGGATCAATGCAACCTATGTGCTCTTAAGTCTGGAATCCAACCATATCACCGGTTAACATTCAAATCTAGCATTTGCTTTGCCTCAACTTAGTGACAGTTACTACAGCTGGAAGTTGAAAAACACCACTCCTGGGGCTCAGTGTTGTATGCCACCTGTTACTTTGGCCAACATGATAAGCATCATCCTCCATCATGTTTCACATAGAAGAATGCAGGAAAACTCAGAGTGGCCAGAAATGTTGTAGGCAAGTGAAAAACATTCAATTTAAGATGAGCCACATAAATAAGAAAAATTACACAATTTAGGCAAGTGGCTACATTTCCTAGGATCATACTTTTCAATCCTATGAAAACTGAATACTTAGAAAATACTGCAAATGCCAAGTTTTATCCCTCACATATAAACCCCCAGTTTTGTACTAAACTTCTTAGCAATTGTGAGGCAGTATGTACCATGGAAAAACGCTAGTGGAGCCTTTTTGAAGCTTTTAAAGGCCTGAAACCCTGTGGTGCAGCTTACCAGCTGTGAAACTTCAGCCAAGTGTCTCTTCTGTCAGACAACATCCCAGGAGAATTATGGGAATTCTTTAGAATTGGAGTAATTCAAAGAGTTTTCATTAAGGAATTGCTTATGAAGACATGATGGGGTAAGGAAACCCTAAAGGACGGACAGTAACCTGGGGTTCTGAAGCCATCCCCACTCTTGAAAGGACAAGAGGCAAGACCAGGTACTGGAACAAGGAGGAGAGAACCATATAAAGATGGCTGCCTTGGTCAAGGGACACAGCCAGCCCAAGGGGACCCCCATCTCCTATCTGGGCTCTCCACTGTCTGAGCCCTACCAGAGAACAAAAGCAGAGAGCCCTGAGGAGCAGAACACAGGGTGGAGAAGGGTGGGATGGGGACACAGGGGGCAAATGGAAATCTCCAGCCTGATATGGCCCTAATAACATCTGCCTCCCCGGACTGTCATGCAAATGAAGAGCAATGAGAGAGATGTGCCTTGCCTTCGGCAGGTACATAGAATGTATTCAGTAATTTGAAAAAGTGTATTTTTATAAACCTGGAGTCACATATAAACCACATGAATGTAGTTCACATGTCTTAGTAAACTAAACAGGAGGGTACAGATGATCCTCAGCTTTCTCACACAAAGATTAAAGGGAACTAAACCAAACTTACTTGACGAACGGAAGAGTACAAGCAAGGAGAAGGCCCTGGCTTGGGGACTTGAATAGTTATCTTGTGAATAACTTTAGGAGAACCTTCATGTTAATAATGCATAGTGTTATACAGTGTATGCTTCTATAATACTGTAAGGGTCAAGGGCAGGCTGCTTTGGCGTGAAGATTACTTTGAGTTGAAAAGCAACCAAACCCAGCAGATCCCGGAAAAGCTCTTTATGTCCCCGATCTCGGTGGTCTAGAAAGAATGTAGCTAGAGGAACTGCTCCAGAAAGAAAGCTATCACCATAGATGACTACATTATACTATGAACTAGGCAAGGTAGAAAGGGAGGAACAAGGTCTGTTTGATCAAAGTCCTCCCTGTCTCCTTGTTTCTGAGTGGCCCAGCAAACATTTGTTTACCAAACATTCGCTCTTTTTCATCTCCCTGTGAATTGAATTCCTTCCTTTGAAGTCCCAGACCCCAAACCCAATTCTCCATAGTTCAGAATGACATAAATATCTGATTTTGCCTGTTTTTGGAATTTTCATGTCCATGTGGATTCCTCAAACACATGAAATTAAATTTGATTTTCTAAAAAAAAATTTGATTTTCTCCTATTAATCTGTCTCACGTCAATTTGAGTCTTTGGCTAGAAGGATCTTTGGAGGGGATAGAAAGTTCTTGCTCCCCTATAATATACAAAATTCTTGTATAATGCTATGTATTATTATTAAATCCTCATAACAAACCTATAGGGTAGGCATTGTTACACCCATTATTCACACGAGGAAACAGAGAAACAGAAAAATTAAACAGCTTACAAGAGATCACAAAGCAAAAACAGGAATTAAACCATGCAGCCTGGTTCTGGAGTCTGGGCATTTAATCCTCTGAGCATGCTTATTCCCTCCCAATCTAAAAGCTGGTAGGCAAAATAAGAAAGCAAAGGTCATCTCAGAGACATTTCTGAGTGG